>JAAAWM010010054.1:0-33220 GCA_036873465.1 Thinopyrum obtusiflorum
TTTTGAGATATAAATATGGTGGTATTAGAGTCGTGCTAGTGAGTAATTGTGGATTGTAGAAATACTTGTCTTAAAGTTTGTGATTCCTGTAGCATGCACGTATGGTGAACCGTTATGTAATGAAGTTGGAGCATGCTTTATTTATTGATTGTCTTCCTTATGAGTGGCGGCTGGGGACGAGCGATGGTCTTTTCGTACCAATCTATCCCCCTAGGAGCATGCGCGTAGTACTTTGTTTCGATGACTAATAGATTTTTGCAACAAGTATGTGAGTTCTTTATGACTAATGTTGAGTCCATGGATTATACGCACTCTCACCCTTCCACCATTACTTACCTCTCATATGTTGTCACTTTCATATACTAGTGGGAATTTTACATTATAGAACTTGGCTTGTATATTCCAATGATGGGCCTCCTCAAGTGCCCTAGTACTTCATGAGCAAGCAAGTTGGATGCACACCCATTAGTTTCTTTTGTTGAGCTTTCATACATTTATAGATCTAGTGCATTCGTTGCATGGCAATCCCTACTGGGGGGGGGGGGGGGGGGGGGGGGGGGGGGGGGGGGGGGGGGGGGGGGGGGGGGGGGGGGGGGGGGGGGGGGGGGGGGGGGGGGGGGGGGGGGTGTCTTCTCCACAACCACCATTCTATTCCACCTATAGTGCTATATCCATGGCTCACTCTCATGTATTGCGTGAAGATTGAAAAAGTTTGAGAACGGGGGGGGGGGGGGGGGGGGGGGGGGGGGGGGGGGGGGGGGGGGGGGGGGGGGGGGGGGGGGGGGGGGGGGGGGGGGGGGGGGGGGGGGGGGGGGGGGGGGGGGGGGGGGGGGGGGGGGGGGGGGGGGGGGGGGGGGGGGGGGGGGGGGGGGGGGGGGGGGGGGGGGGGGGGGGGGGGGGGGGGGGGGGGGGGGGGGGGGGGGGGGGGGGGGGGGGGGGGGGGGGGGGGGGGGGGGGGGGGGGGGGGGGGGGGGGGGGGGGGGGGGGGGGGGGGGGGGGGGGGGGGGGGGGGGGGGGGGGGGGGGGGGGGGGGGGGGGGGGGGGGGGGGGGGGGGGGGGGGGGGGGGGGGGGGGGGGGGGGGGGGGGGGGGGGGGGGGGGGGGGGGGGGGGGGGGGGGGGGGGGGGGGGGGGGGGGGGGGGGGGGGGGGGGGGGGGGGGGGGGGGGGGGGGGGGGGGGGGGGGGGGGGGGGGGGGGGGGGGGGGGGGGGGGGGGGGGGGGGGGGGGGGGGGGGGGGGGGGGGGGGGGGGGGGGGGGGGGGGGGGGGGGGGGGGGCGTGAAAGTTGAAAAGGTTTGAGAACATCAAAAGTATGAAACAATTGCTTGGGTTGTCATCGGGGTTGTGCATGATTTGAATGTTTTGTGTGATGAAGATGGAGCATAGCCAAACTATATGATTTTGTTGGGATAAGCTTTCTTTGGCCATGTTATTTTGAGAAGACATAATTGCCTTGTTAGTATGCTTGAAGTATAATTGTTTTTATGTCAATATTAAACTTTTGTTTTGAATCTTATGGATCTGAACATTCATGCCACAATAAAGAAAATTACATAGATAAATATGTTAGGTAGCATTCCACATCAAAAATTCTGTTTTTATCATTTACCTACTCGAGGACGAGCAGGAATTAAGCTTGGGGATGCTTGATACGTCTCCAACGTATCTATAAATTTTGATTGTTCCATGCTATTATATTATCTGTTTTGGATGTTTTATATGCATTAATATGCTATTTTATATTAATTTTGGGACTAACCTATTAACATAGAGCCCAGTGCCAGTTCCTGTTTTTTTCCTTGTTTTTGAGTTTCGCAGAAAAGAAATACCAAACGGAGTCCAAACGGAATGAAACCTTCGCGATGATTTTTCTTGGACCAGAAGACAACCAGGAGACTTGGAGATGAAGTCAGAGGAGCCACGAGGCGGCCACAAGGACGGAGGGCGCGCCCAGGGGGGTAGGGCGCGCCCCCCACCCTTGTGGGCCCCCCCGTGACCCTTCTGACCTAATTCTTTCGCCTATATATTTCCAAATATCCGGGGGGGGGGGGGGGGGGGGGGGGGGGGGGGGGGGGGGGGGGGGGGGGGGGGGGGGGGGGGGGGGGGGGGGGGGGGGGGGGGGGGGGGGGGGGGGGGGGGGGGAATTCATAACCTATGCAAATTACCATGCTGTTTAGAGAGACTCTCAAAATAATTTAAGTGAATCAAGGTACTTCAACAATTTCTATAAAATAAAGCCACCACCGTGCTCTAAAAAGATATAAGTGAAGCACTAGAGGAAAATTGCCTAGCTCAAAAGATATAAGTGAAGCACATAGATTATTCTAATAAATTCATGATTCATGCATGTCCCTCTCAAAAGGTGTGTACAGAAAGGATGATTGTGGCAAAATAAAAAGCAAAGAATCAAATCATACAGGACGCTCCAAGCAAAACACATATCATGTGGTGAATAAAAATATAGCCTCAAGTAAATTTAGCGATAGACGAAGACGAAAGAGGGGATGCCATCCGGGGCATCCCCAAGCTTAGATACTTGGTTGTACTTGAATATTACCTTGGGCTGCCTTGGACATCCCCAACCTTAAGCTCTTGCCACTCCTTATTCCATAGTCCATCAAATCTTTACCCAAAACTTGAAACCTTCACAACACAAAACTCAACAGAAAACTCATGAGATCCGTTAGTATAAGAAAATAAATCACCACTTTTTGGTACTGTTGTGAACTAATTATTTATTTATATTGGTGTAATATCTACTGTATTCCAACTTCTCCATGGTTGGGGGGGGGGGGGGGGGGGGGGGGGGGGGGGGGGGGGGGGGGGGGGGGGGGGGGGGGGGGGGGGGGGGGGGGGGGGGGGGGGGGGGGGGGGGGGGGGGGGGGGGGGGGGGGGGGGGGGGGGGGGGGGGGGGGGGGGGGGGGGGGGGGGGGGGGGGGGGGGGGGGGGGGGGGGGGGGGGGGGGGGGGGGGGGGGGGGGGGGGGGGGGGGGGGGGGGGGGGGGGGGGGGGGGGGGGGGGGGGGGGGGGGGGGGGGGGGGGGGGGGGGGGGGGGGGGGGGGGGGGGGGGGGGGGGGGGGGGGGGGGGGGGGGGGGGGGGGGGGGGGGGGGGGGGGGGGGGGGGGGGGGGGGGGGGGGGGGGGGGGGGGGGGGGGGGGGGGGGGGGGGGGGGGGGGGGGGGGGGGGGGGGGGGGGGGGGGGGGGGGGGGGGGGGGGGGGGGGGGGGGGGGGGGGGGGGGGGGGGGGGGGGGGGGGGGGGGGGGGGGGGGGGGGGGGGGGGGGGGGGGGGGGGGGGGGGGGGGGGGGGGGGGGGGGGGGGGGGGGGGGGGGGGGGGGGGGGGGGGGGGGGGGGGGGGGGGGGGGGGGGGGGGGGGGGGGGGGGGGGGGGGGGGGGGGGGGGGGGGGGGGGGGGGGGGGGGGGGGGGGGGGGGGGGGGGGGGGGGGGGGGGGGGGGGGGGGGGGGGGGGGGGGGGGGGGGGGGGGGGGGGGGGGGGGGGGGGGGGGGGGGGGGGGGGGGGGGGGGGGGGGGGGGGGGGGGGGGGGGGGGGGGGGGGGGGGGGGGGGGGGGGGGGGGGGGGGGGGGGGGGGGGGGGGGGGGGGGGGGGGGGGGGGGGGGGGGGGGGGGGGGGGGGGGGGGGGGGGGGGTTAGTTTCCGATCTACTATTTTGCAATCTTTTATTTTCAGATCTATAAACCAAAAAAGCCAAAAATATTTTATCTTTTGTTTATATATCTCTATCATATCTCACTTTTGCAAGTAACCGTGAAGGGACTGACAACCCCTTTATCGCGTTGGGTGCAAGTTGTTTCATTGTTTGTGCAGGTATTGGTGATTGTGTGTTCTTCTCCTACTGGATTGATACCTTGGTTCTCAAACTGAGGGAAATATTTATCTCTACTTTGCTGCATCACCCTTTCCTCTTCAAGGGAAAAACCAACGCAAGCTCAAGAAGTAGCAGGAAGAATTTCTAGCGCCGTTGCCGGGGAGATCTACGCCAAGTCAAGACATACGAAGTACCCATCATAAAACTCTCATCTCTTGCATTACATTATTCGCCATTAGCCTCTCATTTTCCTCTCCCCACTTCTAAAATGATTTTCGAAAAGATTTGCCTTTTCTTCGCCCTTCTTCCGTTCGTCTTTTCGTTTGCCTTTTTATTTGCCTTCTTTTCGTTTGGCCTTATGTCTTACTTGGTTTGTTTGCTTGTTTACTTGATAAAATTGTCTGTTTATTGAAAAACAGAAACAAACATTTATGGATCCTCATCCACTTGCTAATCTTTTTAAGAGATCCAATTATGATGAACCTATTGCTAGTGAGTTGAGTGCACTAGATTATCTTTATGAGGTTTTGTTTGAAATTCGTGAATCTAAAAAATGTGATGAAGTGTTGAAATAAGAAAATTATAAAGTGATTCACAATAGCTCCTTGAATGAAAAGCATGATTGCAATGATGTTATTATAAATTCTATTAATGTCAATTGTGTTTATGATATGCAAAACCCTAAGCTTGGGGATGCTAGTTTTGCTATGTCCACTACTTGTTGCAATGATCATGATTGGGGTGATTCTTCTTATGATCTTGAAAATTTATTTAAGCCCCATGATGAATATAAGATCGATAATAATGTTTGCAATAATATTGAAAGTGGGTTTGGAAGAGTGTCAACTCTAAATCCCACATATTTGGAGAATGATCAATCTTATGAAATTTTTGATAAAAGTGGGTTTGGAGAGGTCATAACTTTATTTTATGATAATCCCACTATTTTGGAAGAGTGTCAACTTTGCATGCATGTGGATCATATAGAGAATATTTTATGTGATAGCCATATTGTTGAATTTGAATATGATCCCACATGTAATTATTATGAGAGAGGAAAATATGGTCATAGAAATTTTTATGTTGATAAATTACCTCTCTTCATGTTGAGATTGTCTATGTTTTATTCTCCTTCCTTGCATATGCTAGGTTTTTCTAGTCTTGATAATTTGTTTGCTTATAAAATGCCTATGCATAGGAAGTATGTTAGACTTAAAATCGTTTTTCACATGCTTTATGATGCTCTCTTTGTGCTTCAGTTCTTGTCTTTCATGTGAGCATCATCGAAATCTCAATGCCTACCTAAAAAGGCTTTAAAGAAAAGCGATTGTTGGGAGACAACCCAATGTTTTTCCTTGCTGTTTTGCAATAAATAATTAATCTAGCCTCTGGTTAGATGTGTTTTTGTGTTTTAATTAGTGTTTGTGCCAAGTAAGACCTTTGGGATGGCTTACGGTGATAGTTGATTTGATCTTGCTGAAAAACAGAAACTTTTGCGTCCAGTCCCAGAATTTTCACAATTCACTGGAGAGTCGAAAAACTCTGAATTTGTTACACAAGATTGATATAAAAATTGCCTCTGTTTTCCTAATTTTTCAGAATTTTTGGAGTTACAAAAGTATTCGAAGTATTCAGATTGCTACATACTGTTCTGTTTTTGACAGATTCTGTTTTTCTGTGTGTTGTTTGCTTATTTTGATGATTCTATGGGTAGTATCGGGGGGTATGAACCGTGGAGAAGTTGGAATACAGTAGATATTACACCAATAAAAATAAAGAATGAGTTCACAACAGTACCAAAAGTCGTAATTTATTTTCTTATACTAACGGATCTCATAAGATTTTCTGTTGAGTTTTGTGTTGTGAAGTTTTCAAGTTTTGGGAAGGGATTTGATGGACTATGGAATAAGGAGTAGCAAGAGCCTAAGCTTGGGGATGCCCAAGGCACCCCAAGGTAATATGCAATGAAAACCAAGAGCCTAAGCTTGGGGATGCCCCGGAAGGCATCCCCTATTTTGTCTTCGTCTATTGGTAACTTTACTTGAGGCTATATTTTTATTCACCACATGATATGTGTTTTGCTTGGAGTGTCCTGTATGATTTGAGTCTTTGCTTTTTAGTTTGCCACAATCATCTTTGCTGTACACACCTTTTGAGAGGGACACGCATGAATCATGATTTATTAGAATACTCTATGTGCTTCACTTATATCTTTTGAGCTGGGCAATTTTGCTCTAGTGCTTCACTTATATCTTTTTAGAGCACGGCGGTGGTTTTATTTTATAGAAGTTGTTGAACTCTCATACTTCACTTATATTATTTTGACAGTCTTTCTAAACAGCATGGTAGTTTGCTTACGTTATGATTTTGTCCAAGTACGATGGGCATCCAAGAGAGATATAATAAAAACTTTCATATAAAGTGCATTGGATACTATGAGAAGTTTGATTCCTTAGGGGGGGGGGGGGGGGGGGGGGGGGGGGGGGGGGGGGGGGGGGGGGGGGGGGGGGGGGGGGGGGGGGGGGGGGGGGGGGGGGGGGGGGGGGGGGGGGGGGGGGGGGGGGGGGGGGGGGGGGGGGGGGGGGGGGGGGGGGGGGGGGGGGGGGGGGGGGGGGGGGGGGGGGGGGGGGGGGGGGGGGGGGGGGGGGGGGGGGGGGGGGGGGGGGGGGGGGGGGGGGGGGGGGGGGGGGGGGGGGGGGGGGGGGGGGGGGGGGGGGGGGGGGGGGGGGGGGGGGGGGGGGGGGGGGGGGGGGGGGGGGGGGGGGGGGGGGGGGGGGGGGGGGGGGGGGGGGGGGGGGGGGGGGGGGGGGGGGGGGGGGGGGGGGGGGGGGGGGGGGGGGGGGGGGGGGGGGGGGGGGGGGGGGGGGGGGGGGGGGGGGGGGGGGGGGGGGGGGGGGGGGGGGGGGGGGGGGGGGGGGGGGGGGGGGGGGGGGGGGGGGGGGGGGGGGGGGGGGGGGGGGGGGGGGGGGGGGGGGGGGGGGGGGGGGGGGGGGGGGGGGGGGGGGGGGGGGGGGGGGGGGGGGGGGGGGGGGGGGGGGGGGGGGGGGGGGGGGGGGGGGGGGGGGGGGGGGGGGGGGGGGGGGGGGGGGGGGGGGGGGGGGGGGGGGGGGGGGGGGGGGGGGGGGGGGGGGGGGGGGGGGGGGGGGGGGGGGGGGGGGGGGGGGGGGGGGGGGGGGGGGGGGGGGGGGGGGGGGGGGGGGGGGGGGGGGGGGGGGGGGGGGGGGGGGGGGGGGGGGGGGGGGGGGGGGGGGGGGGGGGGGGGGGGGGGGGGGGGGGGGGGGGGGGGGGGGGGGGGGGGGGGGGGGGGGGGGGGGGGGGGGGGGGGGGGGGGGGGGGGGGGGGGGGGGGGGGGGGGGGGGGGGGGGGGGGGGGGGGGGGGGGGGCCAATATAGTCCAAAACAGTAGATAACATAGCATGGAGCAATCAAAAATTATAGATACGTTGGAGACATATCAGAGACCTCGAAAGATCTCTCACGGGCAGGCGATGGCTCCCAGGAGCACCCTAGCCGCGGAGGCGAACATGCCGAGCCGGCGGAGCTGGAGTCGTTATCCCTCGACGGCATGCCCGATCAGCTCAATAAGCAGAAGGAGTTCATCCGAGGCTTGATGGAGTTGCTGAAGGAGAGCCTCGACGACATGGCCGCTGAGCTCAATCAGCAGGGGGAGTTGACCGCCGGCTTGGTGATGCTGCTGAAGAAGAGCATTTCCTCGGAGAAGAAGGCGACCGGCGAAATCCTGCAACTTCGGGAGGACAATGCGAAGCTCTGCCACAAGATCGACCTGTTGATGGAGAAGAACGCCGGATGGAAGAAGCTGCATGAGAATAGTAGTTCCTCGATGAAGATGCTGCAGGCCCTCACCACGGAACAGAAGGAAGAGTTGGCGAAGCTCCGCATGGAGCACCTGGCTGCTGTCAAGGTACGTAATATGGACGTGGAATAGATGATGAAGGCTCGCGTCGAGAAATGCTACTTCATGGACACAATGATGAAGATATCTGAGGAGACGCGCAAGGAGATGGAGGTCGTGGAGGTGATGAAGAAGCAGTTACGACTCCACGGCGAATTAGATCATTTGGGGTGATAATCTTCCTTCTTCTTTTGCTCCTGTGTTTCATCTTTTTCTTCGGGTGTTTCGCTGCACGTGGCACGTTCTCTGTGAGGCAAGAATAGAATAATGTTTTTTTGAGGGAATGAATAGAACAATGCTAACAATGAGATGACTAGCAAATTAGATCGTTTTTATCGCCATATGGCACTGGGCTGCCGTGTTTCGTGCTCCTCCGTCGCAGTACTACTCCAGTGGAAAACTTGAGTATACCACACGGTTCTTTGCTCCTCCTCGATCAGGTCGTCGGCGCATTTATACGAGTAGTCAAATCACAAGGCCCCGCCTTCCAGCAGTAATGAGCCGTCAAATCACAAAGGGGGGGGGGGGGGGGGGGGGGGGGGGGGGGGGGGGGGGGGGGGGGGGGGGGGGGGGGGGGGGGGGGGGGGGGTGACATAGTATTTGTGGCAAAGCCACCGTTCATAATTTTCATACATGTCACTCTTGAGTCAGTGCACATCCCGGTACACTGGCCGGAGGCATTCATATAGAGTCATATTTTGTTCTCAGAATCAAGTTGTAATTCTTGAGTTGTAAGTAAATAAAAGTGTGATGATCATCATTATTAGAACATTGTCCCATGTGAGGAAATAAAAAAAAGAAAGGCCAATGAAGCCTAAATAAAAAAAGAGGCCAAAGAAGCCATTGAAAAAAAATGAGAGAAAAAGAGAGAAGGGGCAATGTTACTATCATTTTTCCACACTTGTGCTTCAAAGTAGCACCATGATCTTCATGATAGAGAGTCTCCTATTTTGTCACTTTCATATACTAGTGGACAATTTTCATTATAGAACTTGGCTTGTATACTCCAACGATGGGCTTCCTCAAATGCCCTAGGTCTTCATGAGAAAGCAAGTTGGATGCGCACCCACTTAGTTTCTTTTTGAGCTTTCATAAACTTATAGCTCTAGTGCATCCGTTGCATGGCAATCCCTACTCACTCACATTGATATCTATTGATGGGCATCTCCATAGCCCGTTGATACGCCTAGTTGATGTGAGACTATCTCCTTCTTTTTGTCTTCTTCACAACCACCATATTCTATTCCACCTATAGTGCTATGTACATGGCTCACGCTCATGTATTGCGTGAAAGTTGAAAAAGTTTGAGAACATCAAAAGTATGAAACAATTGCTTGGCTTGTCATCAGGGATGTGCATGATTTAAATATTTTGTGTGATGAAGATGGAGCATAGCCAGACTATACGATTTTGTAGGGATAACTTTCTTTGGCCATGTTATTTTGAGAAGACATAATTGCTTTATTAGTATGCTTGAAGTATTATCATTGGGGGGGGGGGGGGGGGGGGGGGGGGGGGGGGGGGGGGGGGGGGGGGGGGGGGGGGGGGGGGGGGGGGGGGGGGGGGGGGGGGGGGGGGGGGGGGGGGGGGGGGGGGGGGGGGGGGGGGGGGGGGGGGGGGGGGGGGGGGGGGGGGGGGGGGGGGGGGGGGGGGGGGGGGGGGGGGGGGGGGGGGGGGGGGGGGGGGGGGGGGGGGGGGGGGGGGGGGGGGGGGGGGGGGGGGGGGGGGGGGCATGTTGGCTCCCACATGTTCCACGATGATCTCATCGGATGAACCACGATGTCGAGGATTCGAGTAACCCCGTATACAATTCCCTTTGTCAATCGGTATGTTACTTGCCCGAGGTTCGATCGTCGGTATCCCAATACCTCGTTCAATCTCATTACCGGCAAGTCACTTTACTCATTCCATAATGCATGATCCCGTGACTAACTACTTAGTCACATTGAGCTCATTATGATGATGCATTACCGAGTGGGCCCATAGATACCTCTCCGTACGTACGGTTGGGGAAGACGTCTCCTCCTTCTTGATCTAGCAAGAGGGAAGGAGAGGTTGATGAAGATCCAGCAGCACGACGGCGTGGTGGTGGAAGCAGCGGCAATCTCGGCAGGGCTTCGCTAAGCTCAGCGAGAGGGAGAGGTGGTACGGGGGGAGAGGGAGGCGCCAGGGACTAGGGTGCGGCTGCCCCCTCCCCCCTCTTTATATAGGGGGCCTAGGGGGTGCGCCGGCCCTGGAGATCCCATCTCCAAGGGGGGGCGGCGGCCTAGGGGGGACTTGCCCCCCAAGTCAAGTGGGGCCCCCCCACCCCTAGGGTTTCCAACCCTAGGCGCAGGGAAGGCCCAAGGGGGGCGCACCAGCCCACCAGGGGCTGGTTCCCTTCCCCTTTCAGCCCACGTGGCCCTCCGAGATAGGTGGCCCCACCCGGTGGACCCCCGGGACCCTTCCGGTGGTCTCGGTACAATACCGGTGACCCCCGAAACTTTCCCGGTGGCCGAAACTGGACTTCCTATATAGAATTCTTTACCTTCAGACCATTCCGGAACTCCTCGTGACGTCCGGGATCTCATCCGGGACTCCCAACAAATTTCGGGTTTCCGCATACTAATATCTCTACATCCCTAGCGTCACCGAACCTTAAGTGTGTAGACCCTACGGGTTCGGGAGACATGGGGGGGGGGGGGGGGGGGGGGGGGGGGGGGGGGGGGGGGGGGGGGGGGGGGGGGGGGGGGGGGGGGGGGGGGGGGGGGGGGGGGGGGGGGGGGGGGGGGGGGGGGGGGGGGGGGGGGGGGGGGGGGGGGGGGGGGGGGGGGGGGGGGGGGGGGGGGGGGGGGGGGGGGGGGGGGGGGGGGGGGGGGGGGGGGGGGGGGGGGGGGGGGGGGGGGGGGGGGGGGGGGGGGGGGGGGGGGGGGGGGGGGGGGGGGGGGGGGGGGGGGGGGGGGGGGGGGGGGGGGGGGGGGGGGGGGGGGGGGGGGGGGGGGGGGGGGGGGGGGGGGGGGGGGGGGGGGGGGGGGGGGGGGGGGGGGGGGGGGGGGGGGGGGGGGGGGGGGGGGGGGGGGGGGGGGGGGGGGGGGGGGGGGGGGGGGGGGGGGGGGGGGGGGGGGGGGGGGGGGGGGGGGGGGGGGGGGGGGGGGGGGGGGGGGGGGGGGGGGGGGGGGGGGGGGGGGGGGGGGGGGGGGGGGGGGGGGGGGGGGGGGGGGGGGGGGGGGGGGGGGGGGGGGGGGGGGGGGGGGGGGGGGGGGGGGGGGGGGGGGGGGGGGGGGGGGGGGGGGGGGGGGGGGGGGGGGGGGGGGGGGGGGGGGGGGGGGGGGGGGGGGGGGGGGGGGGGGGGGGGGGGGGGGGGGGGGGGGGGGGGGGGGGGGGGGGGGGGGGGGGGGGGGGGGGGGGGGGGGGGGGGGGGGGGGGGGGGGGGGGGGGGGGGGGGGGGGGGGGGGGGGGGGGGGGGGGGGGGGGGGGGGGGGGGGGGGGGGGGGGGGGGGGGGGGGGGGGGGGGGGGGGGGGGGGGGGGGGGGGGGGGGGGGGGGGGGGGGGGGGGGGGGGGGGGGGGGGGGGGGGGGGGGGGGGGGGGGGGGGGGGGGGGGGGGGGGGGGGGGGGGGGGGGGGGGGGGGGGGGGGGGGGGGGGGGGGGGGGGGGGGGGGGGGGGGGGGGGGGGGGGGGGGGGGGGGGGGGGGGGGGGGGGGGGGGGGGGGGGGGGGGGGGGGGGGGGGGGGGGGGGGGGGGGGGGGGGGGGGGGGGGGGGGGGGGGGGGGGGGGGGGGGGGGGGGGGGGGGGGGGGGGGGGGGGGGGGGGGGGGGGGGGGGGGGGGGGGGGGGGGGGGGGGGGGGGGGGGGGGGGGGGGGGGGGGGGGGGGGGGGGGGGGGGGGGGGGGGGGGGGGGGGGGGGGGGGGGGGGGGGGGGGGGGGGGGGGGGGGGGGGGGGGGGGGGGGGGGGGGGGGGGGGGGGGGGGGGGGGGGGGGGGGGGGGGGGGGGGGGGGGGGGGGGGGGGGGGGGGGGGGGGGGGGGGGGGGGGGGGGGGGGGGGGGGGGGGGGGGGGGGGGGGGGGGGGGGGGGGGGGGGGGGGGGGGGGGGGGGGGGGGGGGGGGGGGGGGGGGGGGGGGGGGGGGGGGGGGGGGGGGGGGGGGGGGGGGGGGGGGGGGGGGGGGGGGGGGGGGGGGGGGGGGGGGGGGGGGGGGGGGGGGGGGGGGGGGGGGGGGGGGGGGGGGGGGGGGGGGGGGGGGGGGGGGGGGGGGGGGGGGGGGGGGGGGGGGGGGGGGGGGGGGGGGGGGGGGGGGGGGGGGGGGGGGGGGGGGGGGGGGGGGGGGGGGGGGGGGGGGGGGGGGGGGGGGGGGGGGGGGGGGGGGGGGGGGGGGGGGGGGGGGGGGGGGGGGGGGGGGGGGGGGGGGGGGGGGGGGGGGGGGGGGGGGGGGGGGGGGGGGGGGGGGGGGGGGGGGGGGGGGGGGGGGGGGGGGGGGGGGGGGGGGGGGGGGGGGGGGGGGGGGGGGGGGGGGGGGGGGGGGGGGGGGGGGGGGGGGGGGGGGGGGGGGGGGGGGGGGGGGGGGGGGGGGGGGGGGGGGGGGGGGGGGGGGGGGGGGGGGGGGGGGGGGGGGGGGGGGGGGGGGGGGGGGGGGGGGGGGGGGGGGGGGGGGGGGGGGGGGGGGGGGGGGGGGGGGGGGGGGGGGGGGGGGGGGGGGGGGGGGGGGGGGGGGGGGGGGGGGGGGGGGGGGGGGGGGGGGGGGGGGGGGGGGGGGGGGGGGGGGGGGGGGGGGGGGGGGGGGGGGGGGGGGGGGGGGGGGGGGGGGGGGGGGGGGGGGGGGGGGGGGGGGGGGGGGGGGGGGGGGGGGGGGGGGGGGGGGGGGGGGGGGGGGGGGGGGGGGGGGGGGGGGGGGGGGGGGGGGGGGGGGGGGGGGGGGGGGGGGGGGGGGGGGGGGGGGGGGGGGGGGGGGGGGGGGGGGGGGGGGGGGGGGGGGGGGGGGGGGGGGGGGGGGGGGGGGGGGGGGGGGGGGGGGGGGGGGGGGGGGGGGGGGGGGGGGGGGGGGGGGGGGGGGGGGGGGGGGGGGGGGGGGGGGGGGGGGGGGGGGGGGGGGGGGGGGGGGGGGGGGGGGGGGGGGGGGGGGGGGGGGGGGGGGGGGGGGGGGGGGGGGGGGGGGGGGGGGGGGGGGGGGGGGGGGGGGGGGGGGGGGGGGGGGGGGGGGGGGGGGGGGGGGGGGGGGGGGGGGGGGGGGGGGGGGGGGGGGGGGGGGGGGGGGGGGGGGGGGGGGGGGGGGGGGGGGGGGGGGGGGGGGGGGGGGGGGGGGGGGGGGGGGGGGGGGGGGGGGGGGGGGGGGGGGGGGGGGGGGGGGGGGGGGGGGGGGGGGGGGGGGGGGGGGGGGGGGGGGGGGGGGGGGGGGGGGGGGGGGGGGGGGGGGGGGGGGGGGGGGGGGGGGGGGGGGGGGGGGGGGGGGGGGGGGGGGGGGGGGGGGGGGGGGGGGGGGGGGGGGGGGGGGGGGGGGGGGGGGGGGGGGGGGGGGGGGGGGGGGGGGGGGGGGGGGGGGGGGGGGGGGGGGGGGGGGGGGGGGGGGGGGGGGGGGGGGGGGGGGGGGGGGGGGGGGGGGGGGGGGGGGGGGGGGGGGGGGGGGGGGGGGGGGGGGGGGGGGGGGGGGGGGGGGGGGGGGGGGGGGGGGGGGGGGGGGGGGGGGGGGGGGGGGGGGGGGGGGGGGGGGGGGGGGGGGGGGGGGGGGGGGGGGGGGGGGGGGGGGGGGGGGGGGGGGGGGGGGGGGGGGGGGGGGGGGGGGGGGGGGGGGGGGGGGGGGGGGGGGGGGGGGGGGGGGGGGGGGGGGGGGGGGGGGGGGGGGGGGGGGGGGGGGGGGGGGGGGGGGGGGGGGGGGGGGGGGGGGGGGGGGGGGGGGGGGGGGGGGGGGGGGGGGGGGGGGGGGGGGGGGGGGGGGGGGGGGGGGGGGGGGGGGGGGGGGGGGGGGGGGGGGGGGGGGGGGGGGGGGGGGGGGGGGGGGGGGGGGGGGGGGGGGGGGGGGGGGGGGGGGGGGGGGGGGGGGGGGGGGGGGGGGGGGGGGGGGGGGGGGGGGGGGGGGGGGGGGGGGGGGGGGGGGGGGGGGGGGGGGGGGGGGGGGGGGGGGGGGGGGGGGGGGGGGGGGGGGGGGGGGGGGGGGGGGGGGGGGGGGGGGGGGGGGGGGGGGGGGGGGGGGGGGGGGGGGGGGGGGGGGGGGGGGGGGGGGGGGGGGGGGGGGGGGGGGGGGGGGGGGGGGGGGGGGGGGGGGGGGGGGGGGGGGGGGGGGGGGGGGGGGGGGGGGGGGGGGGGGGGGGGGGGGGGGGGGGGGGGGGGGGGGGGGGGGGGGGGGGGGGGGGGGGGGGGGGGGGGGGGGGGGGGGGGGGGGGGGGGGGGGGGGGGGGGGGGGGGGGGGGGGGGGGGGGGGGGGGGGGGGGGGGGGGGGGGGGGGGGGGGGGGGGGGGGGGGGGGGGGGGGGGGGGGGGGGGGGGGGGGGGGGGGGGGGGGGGGGGGGGGGGGGGGGGGGGGGGGGGGGGGGGGGGGGGGGGGGGGGGGGGGGGGGGGGGGGGGGGGGGGGGGGGGGGGGGGGGGGGGGGGGGGGGGGGGGGGGGGGGGGGGGGGGGGGGGGGGGGGGGGGGGGGGGGGGGGGGGGGGGGGGGGGGGGGGGGGGGGGGGGGGGGGGGGGGGGGGGGGGGGGGGGGGGGGGGGGGGGGGGGGGGGGGGGGGGGGGGGGGGGGGGGGGGGGGGGGGGGGGGGGGGGGGGGGGGGGGGGGGGGGGGGGGGGGGGGGGGGGGGGGGGGGGGGGGGGGGGGGGGGGGGGGGGGGGGGGGGGGGGGGGGGGGGGGGGGGGGGGGGGGGGGGGGGGGGGGGGGGGGGGGGGGGGGGGGGGGGGGGGGGGGGGGGGGGGGGGGGGGGGGGGGGGGGGGGGGGGGGGGGGGGGGGGGGGGGGGGGGGGGGGGGGGGGGGGGGGGGGGGGGGGGGGGGGGGGGGGGGGGGGGGGGGGGGGGGGGGGGGGGGGGGGGGGGGGGGGGGGGGGGGGGGGGGGGGGGGGGGGGGGGGGGGGGGGGGGGGGGGGGGGGGGGGGGGGGGGGGGGGGGGGGGGGGGGGGGGGGGGGGGGGGGGGGGGGGGGGGGGGGGGGGGGGGGGGGGGGGGGGGGGGGGGGGGGGGGGGGGGGGGGGGGGGGGCTCGAGGATGAGCTCGAGCTGTTCCAGGGGCAGCTGGCGAGCGAGGGTGGTCGGGGCGGCGCTGTCATGGCAAGGGCGTGCTGCGGACGCCGGCGTGCCACCAAGGGAGGTCTGACGGCGGCGCTGTAGGGCGCCAGGGGTGGCTTGGAGGGTTCTGGCGAGTGGATGAGAACGGGGCGCGGCCCTGCGGGCGAGTGAAGGCCAGGGGCAGGACGCGGTGGCTCGGTTGCGCGCGCGTGCAAAACATGCGCTCTGGGCGCGCCCAGAGCACGCACGCCATGTGCTCGACGATTTGCCAGGTCAAGCTAGAGGGCTTGGGTGAGGCTGGGAATTAACAGGGCTAGGTTAGAGGTAGCTAGGAGATTAGTGGACATGCTGGTTAGTCCAGAGGGGCAAGATCACAGTGCAAATATAAAACTATGCCAAAACTATTCATGCACTCCAACTGTTCGACAAAATGCCATGGGCATCTAGGTATCTCTCATGGTAGCCAAAATCTCCAGGTTGGGGTCTCTTTAGATGAAGGTGATGATGGCAAAGCTGGTTGGGCAAAACCAGAAACTTGCTAGTGCAAGTTTTGCAAAACTATAGTTCTGGACAGAAAATAAAGGCTACCATTTCATGGACCAAAAATATTCTAATGGATCTGATCTCCTGGACTTAAGGGTTTGGTAGGGCTCACTAATAGCAAGAGAAAAATCATGGGCAATAGGGCAAGATAAAATATGGTTGCAGTACAAAATACCAAACTGGACCAGAATGAAGATGAGGATGGTTTGCTCAAATTTTCCAAAGAACACCAATGGGTTTTTGCATAGAAATGAATTATATACTTCCACTAACATCGCCAAATTTTTATGGAAGTTTTAATGAAATATATAAATAGGTTGTAGTGTAAACTACAAACTGAACCAGATTTGAAAACTTGAGGTAGGGCTCAAAATCCCCAATGACTAAGAGAGGTTTTTGCATAAAAGTGATATAGGAACATCACCTGTCATCCCCAAATTTTGGTGGAATTTTTAAAAGAATTTATCAAAGGGTTATAGTGCAAATGGGACTCTAAAACTTATGAGAGACCATTTTAAAAGCAATAAAGCTTTAGGAAAATAATTATAGAAATAATTCCACTGATGAAAGAAATGATCTTGAGAAGGTATACAAGCCCAACAATATTTTTGAAAGGTTTCCATTTAGAGGAAAAAAAACCTCCACAATCCGGAAGAAAAGAGGGGTTCTGAAATCAAAAGAAAATCCAGAAAATACAAATTTAATTTCCTGGCAAAATTTTAATTAATAAAACATGGTTAAATTTTTGGGGTGTTACAACACTACCCCCCTTAAGAAAAATCTCGTCCTCGAGATTTGCTAAGGGCGGTCTCAAAATATCAAACCTGTTACCATAAAGTATTAACTCGAAAAAAAAATATATACTAATCACGCAATACACTGAGGTTACTGCGAGAGGGCAAATAATTGGTGCAACTTTAGTTGACGCACTGGTGCTGCGTGAATTAAAAACTCATGTCATGGAGAATTTATGTGTTGCAATGGCTCAAGGAAAATCCAACTTCAAGATTTACTGAGAGCGGAAACAGATGATCGAAAATTCACAGCAGTAAGAAAAAAATTTACTCACATTCAACAAAACCAATCAATTTTTTTAAAGCACATATTTAGGATACAACGCATAAGCGGTAACACATAAATAAATGCTAGGATAACAAACATAACAGTGACGTCTACAATGTAAACGGAAAATAGGCAGGGTCCTGAGAAAATGTCTCCGGCACTGGGGCACACTCCTCTTCTATCGGGGGAAGCGGATTGACCAGTCTAGAACGCGTCTCTCCTGGTCGGGCCTCAGTGGTCTGCCAAATGGTGATCTGAGGATTTAAATCAGCGAGGCTCTAGAGATAACCCATTATCCGCTGGGTCAAACATTCTTGGGCGATGAAATACTGGGCAAGGTTGGCCAGTACTGGGTCCCTCTCAATTTGTCCACCGAGAAAAGATGCTACTTCTCCGGGTGCTGCACGACTCGGGAAGTAATAATACCCTCGTTCGCTGGCATAGGGTACCGCAAATCGAAGGCGAGCAAGCGCTTCGTACGCAGCAGCTTCTATGGCCATATGCAGAGTCGGCATAGATTTTCCCACGAATGAGACGTCCGTTGGGTCTTGGTTTGGGTTTGCGGGAGGGATGTGCACTACTGCCCAATATGTCGAGGTGGATAGGGTGATTCTCGATTTGAGCAGCTCGTACTAGGGTGGATGGGTAGAACTCATAGTACTGCAGGTAAAGTCCCACAATATTTTCACAAAACTGCCTAGGGTTGCATCTGGAGTTCTCAGATGAATACTAGGGCTCGGCATGGCAAAAATGGCTGGGAGAGCTGTGCACAAAGAAAGGGATGCTTTGTAAGGTCACGGGGTGGCCTTTAATATAGCATCGGGGCTGGGTTAACGAGGACGGTGTGGGGGCAACTAGTTTGTCGATTCTGCTCTATGGGGTCGGGGTCAATGCCACAGATACACATGTCTCACAAAAGTGACGTATTACTGTGGGTGTTGTCGGGGTGGTTTTTGGTAGCTACGCCCAGAATTAAAAATGCAACCGCACGCCAACACACTTATGCATGGCTACTATTTAAAACAGAGGCACACAAGCAAACTACATTTATTTCTGGCGATACAGGTCACACTATTACAAGGCGTAGAAATACTAAGACTCGGTACTACTCGAGTGGCTTAGTCTACCTCGTTAATATCTAAGCGGGCGTGCCTTGTGGACGTCGAGGCTTCTCCATGGGCTTCACCGTTGGGATTAGCTGGATGGGGTTGAGGAGCTGCAGGGTCAGGGTAGCGATGATGACCATCGCGGGGGTTGTTGGCCACAATCCCGTCGGAGCGTGTTCCCAAAAGGCGACGAAGCACTTCTGGGGACACCAAAGCATTTCGGTCGTTGGCAAGGGTAGACCTCAAGGATTCGATCGGTTGCCCGAACAGCACAACTGGGTTGTCGGCGTCGGGCTCCTCTTCTCCTCTTGCCGAGGCTCGGCGAACAAGTTCCCCACGAGCGGCGATCAAATCAAGGGTGATCTGATCGAACAGTGCCTCTAGTGCACTTACATAGCGCACCAGATGCAGCAATGTAGGGTCCGTCTCGTGGTCTCTGTTGGCAACCTGGGGTGGCCTACCATACCCGTCACGGCTGGGGTAGTAGTAGAACAAGCAGCAGTTAACTCTGGGCGACAGGTGCCAGAGTTGAACTATAGCCTCTCGAGCAGCTAGCTGGATGGCTTGTGGCTCAAAGGAAGTTGTCCTTCCGGTGAACCTGTAGGGGCGTTCTGGCGAAATACCCCTGCCATAGACGTGCACCGTGGCCCAGAATTGACGGCTCTATCTGCTCATGGGCCCTTGGTACACAACATACTCTAGGGGCTCTTCTAATGCAAAGGCAAGGCGGGTGAGGTTTGCTAGCACGGCCACAAAACCTCCAAGGTTGGTTGCTGTGGTCTCATTGTGCACAATGGGGCCAGGCATCTTGGCTTTGGTTTTTGGGGTAGAGGCTATGCTGTGCTGGGTTGGGGCTAGCGTGCCCTTTTTATAGAAAAAGAGGCCGGAGTCTTCCTTCACACGCTTGCGAATGAGACAATTTAGGTGTCGGTCACTGGCGCGTGATTGACAGGCTAGGCTGATAGGTTAGGCACCGACTGCCAAAAGGTGTCGGGGTTACTGTGTGGCTATCTTACATGAGAAGCTTGGCCGGGTTTATGTTAAGGTCTGGGGGGTGGGTTAACCTAGGTTTATTGACCTGGCTAAGATAGGATTAGCCAATGGTCAGCCTGGCTCTGATACCAAGGTTGTCGGGACCGGTTTTCCAGGATATTAATTTCCCAGAAAATGGCCCTTGTGCTCACCAGCCCCAGGATTACTGTTAGCTGATGAGACACCAACTCGATACAGAAACTCCAAGAAAAATGCAAAATATGTAGTACAAGACCATTCTGGCCTATGAGTACTACAAATGGTTTCTAGTGGTTGATGGCGGAAACAGTTTGTGGTTCGTCAGCGTCTATGGGACTCCATTTCCCACAGGAACAGCTGACCTGGATAATTCCTATCTTCGCGAGGTTGCTATCATCCTTGCCTAGGTTCCGGGGCTGTCATCGCAGCGCTCGTCTCCAAGCAAGGAATCTGGCCAAGACAATAGCCAGGGACAAGCCAGTGAGTACTTTCAATGTACTCGCAAACATTATGAACACAGGTATAATATAACAAATGATAAACATGCTCTGAAATATTTCATGATCACTTCGTCAGTCACGAAATAAAATTCATGACGCACGCAAGCAGGTTATTCATATAAAACATGAATAAGCATTCAAAGAATAAAAATAAAATGCACCGATCGGGTGTCTGAAGCGACGCCTCGAAAGGATAATAAAATAAAGAATGCCTCAGTCGGGCATCTGAGTGACGTCACATAAAGGGCTTATAAAGAAAATAAATAACAAACATGCCACAGTCGGGTGTCTATGCGATGCCACATAAAGGGCTTACAAGGATAAATAAATAACAGCATGCCACAGTAGGGCGTCTCAGCGACGCCACAAAAAGGGCTTATAAAGAAAGTAAATAACAAGCAGGCCACAGTCGGGCGTCTGTGCGACACCAAATAAAGGGCTTATAAAGAAAATAATAACAAACATGCCACAGTCGGGCGTCTGAGCGACACCACATAAAGGGCTTATAAAGAAAATAAATAACAAGCATGCCACAGTCGGGCGTCTGAAGCGACGCCTCATAAAGGGCTTATATGAGAATAATCACAGTGAATATCCAGGAGGTAGAACCGTCCCAGGGATACTCAATAATTCAAATAATACAAATGGTTAGCCATAATAATAATAATCATATTCATCATGTGTCACAAGTCATAATCAATGTTCTGGTTTAGCAGTTTTTCCTCTGAAGACTGACACTAAGACCGACACTTGACCCATCCCAGACTGTAATCCTTGACCGCGGACACGGCTATTCAAATAGATATAACCTCTGCAGAGGGTGTACTCTTTACCCACGAGTAATGGGTTCCTTTAGTCCATCGGGACTAATTCCGTTTACGGTCTTTTAATTGAACACACACCTGACCTGCACACACCAGCTTAACTTATCGGTGTCTGGAATCACCCACGACACTCGTTAAGCAAAACTCTAAGTGGGGAGGCTACAACCTCGACTAGCATGGGATCACAAAATTTATAACGCGCGCAAACTAGGGGAACTACCCCCTCGGCTTCAACCAGAAACACCCATGCCCCCGGACCAGGTGGCATGTCTACCGGATGTAGCCGGTATCTTCCACCATGGCCTCTCTGTACGGTGTGTGCTAAGAAAGGGGTTGACAACTTACTGAACCGTACCCTACCTGTGGCAGGGACAAGTGGTAGTACGAAACAAGTATGGGGGTTACTGGAACAAGACTCGATCTACGGTCGACTCAGGAGGTTAAAGCATCACCTGCATGATTAGCATAACAAATATATTCCACACCAACAGGTTCACCACCCATCATGCCTCGTCATGCCCTCACTTATCTCTCTCATCACCATGAGGTATCATTTTCACGGTCAAACTTTATCCATGACAAAGCTTCTCCCCGAAGTTTGTCCGGACCAGCTGGGGGGGGGGGGGGGGGGGGGGGGGGGGGGGGGGGGGGGGGGGGGGGGGGGGGGGGGGGGGGGGGGGGGGGGGGGGGGGGGGGGGGGGGGGGGGGGGGGGGGGGGGGGGGGGGGGGGGGGGGGGGGGGGGGGGGGGGGGGGGGGGGGGGGGGGGGGGGGGGGGGGGGGGGGGGGGGGGGGGGGGGGGGGGGGGGGGGGGGGGGGGGGGGGGGGGGGGGGGGGGGGGGGGGGGGGGGGGGGGGGGGGGGGGGGGGGGGGGGGGGGGGGGGGGGGGGGGGGGGGGGGGGGGGGGGGGGGGGGGGGGGGGGGGGGGGGGGGGGGGGGGGGGGGGGGGGGGGGGGGGGGGGGGGGGGGGGGGGGGGGGGGGGGGGGGGGGGGGGGGGGGGGGG
The DNA here is from genome assembly GCA_036873465.1 of Thinopyrum obtusiflorum. NCBI lineage: Eukaryota > Viridiplantae > Streptophyta > Magnoliopsida > Poales > Poaceae > Thinopyrum > Thinopyrum obtusiflorum. The sequence continues at coordinate 20,953 of JAAAWM010010054.1, forward strand.
GGGGGGGGGGGGGGGGGGGGGGGGGGGGGGGGGGGGGGGGGGGGGGGGGGGGGGGGGGGGGGGGGGGGGGGGGGGGGGGGGGGGGGGGGGGGGGGGGGGGGGGGGGGGGGGGGGGGGGGGGGGGGGGGGGGGGGGGGGGGGGGGGGGGGGGGGGGGGGGGGGGGGGGGGGGGGGGGGGGGGGGGGGGGGGGGGGGGGGGGGGGGGGGGGGGGGGGGGGGGGGGGGGGGGGGGGGGGGGGGGGGGGGGGGGGGGGGGGGGGGGGGGGGGGGGGGGGGGGGGGGGGGGGGGGGGGGGGGGGGGGGGGGGGGGGGGGGGGGGGGGGGGGGGGGGGGGGGGGGGGGGGGGGGGGGGGGGGGGGGGGGGGGGGGGGGGGGGGGGGGGGGGGGGGGGGGGGGGGGGGGGGGGGGGGGGGGGGGGGGGGGGGGGGGGGGGGGGGGGGGGGGGGGGGGGGGGGGGGGGGGGGGGGGGGGGGGGGGGGGGGGGGGGGGGGGGGGGGGGGGGGGGGGGGGGGGGGGGGGGGGGGGGGGGGGGGGGGGGGGGGGGGGGGGGGGGGGGGGGGGGGGGGGGGGGGGGGGGGGGGGGGGGGGGGGGGGGGGGGGGGGGGGGGGGGGGGGGGGGGGGGGGGGGGGGGGGGGGGGGGGGGGGGGGGGGGGGGGGGGGGGGGGGGGGGGGGGGGGGGGGGGGGGGGGGGGGGGGGGGGGGGGGGGGGGGGGGGGGGGGGGGGGGGGGGGGGGGGGGGGGGGGGGGGGGGGGGGGGGGGGGGGGGGGGGGGGGGGGGGGGGGGGGGGGGGGGGGGGGGGGGGGGGGGGGGGGGGGGGGGGGGGGGGGGGGGGGGGGGGGGGGGGGGGGGGGGGGGGGGGGGGGGGGGGGGGGGGGGGGGGGGGGGGGGGGGGGGGGGGGGGGGGGGGGGGGGGGGGGGGGGGGGGGGGGGGGGGGGGGGGGGGGGGGGGGGGGGGGGGGGGGGGGGGGGGGGGGGGGGGGGGGGGGGGGGGGGGGGGGGGGGGGGGGGGGGGGGGGGGGGGGGGGGGGGGGGGGGGGGGGGGGGGGGGGGGGGGGGGGGGGGGGGGGGGGGGGGGGGGGGGGGGGGGGGGGGGGGGGGGGGGGGGGGGGGGGGGGGGGGGGGGGGGGGGGGGGGGGGGGGGGGGGGGGGGGGGGGGGGGGGGGGGGGGGGGGGGGGGGGGGGGGGGGGGGGGGGGGGGGGGGGGGGGGGGGGGGGGGGGGGGGGGGGGGGGGGGGGGGGGGGGGGGGGGGGGGGGGGGGGGGGGGGGGGGGGGGGGGGGGGGGGGGGGGGGGGGGGGGGGGGGGGGGGGGGGGGGGGGGGGGGGGGGGGGGGGGGGGGGGGGGGGGGGGGGGGGGGGGGGGGGGGGGGGGGGGGGGGGGGGGGGGGGGGGGGGGGGGGGGGGGGGGGGGGGGGGGGGGGGGGGGGGGGGGGGGGGGGGGGGGGGGGGGGGGGGGGGGGGGGGGGGGGGGGGGGGGGGGGGGGGGGGGGGGGGGGGGGGGGGGGGGGGGGGGGGGGGGGGGGGGGGGGGGGGGGGGGGGGGGGGGGGGGGGGGGGGGGGGGGGGGGGGGGGGGGGGGGGGGGGGGGGGGGGGGGGGGGGGGGGGGGGGGGGGGGGGGGGGGGGGGGGGGGGGGGGGGGGGGGGGGGGGGGGGGGGGGGGGGGGGGGGGGGGGGGGGGGGGGGGGGGGGGGGGGGGGGGGGGGGGGGGGGGGGGGGGGGGGGGGGGGGGGGGGGGGGGGGGGGGGGGGGGGGGGGGGGGGGGGGGGGGGGGGGGGGGGGGGGGGGGGGGGGGGGGGGGGGGGGGGGGGGGGGGGGGGGGGGGGGGGGGGGGGGGGGGGGGGGGGGGGGGGGGGGGGGGGGGGGGGGGGGGGGGGGGGGGGGGGGGGGGGGGGGGGGGGGGGGGGGGGGGGGGGGGGGGGGGGGGGGGGGGGGGGGGGGGGGGGGGGGGGGGGGGGGGGGGGGGGGGGGGGGGGGGGGGGGGGGGGGGGGGGGGGGGGGGGGGGGGGGGGGGGGGGGGGGGGGGGGGGGGGGGGGGGGGGGGGGGGGGGGGGGGGGGGGGGGGGGGGGGGGGGGGGGGGGGGGGGGGGGGGGGGGGGGGGGGGGGGGGGGGGGGGGGGGGGGGGGGGGGGGGGGGGGGGGGGGGGGGGGGGGGGGGGGGGGGGGGGGGGGGGGGGGGGGGGGGGGGGGGGGGGGGGGGGGGGGGGGGGGGGGGGGGGGGGGGGGGGGGGGGGGGGGGGGGGGGGGGGGGGGGGGGGGGGGGGGGGGGGGGGGGGGGGGGGGGGGGGGGGGGGGGGGGGGGGGGGGGGGGGGGGGGGGGGGGGGGGTACCTTTGCCGAGAGCAGCTCTCGGTAAAGCACCTAAACCTAGATCTTGTTTCTTCTCCCTTTGTGTGCATTCTCGATAATATGTCTGATACTTTTTTTGTTGTTTTCTTCCATGCTTGGCAAAAAACCTTACCACATTATAATTACCATCTTGTTTTCTCCTTTTCAGATGGCCCTCGCCCAGTTCTACAGACCGGCATGCATCCGGTGGCCCCGATGGTCTAGGGCGCTGACCGGCACCGAGAGGGGGTAGGCCACGGTGAATAACTGCTTCTTTGTGTTAGGGCAGGTCATCGCGAGATGACAGACCAAGTCTAAGCCCATTCTGTCATAGGATCGCCCACCGAAGACTCGGTCCCGCGGACAAATGCAGCCGGTCCTCGACGTTCCCGCCCATCTGTGTGGTTTGTGAGGCACGTGCCACGTGAAGGATGTGCGTTGCTTATTCAAACATCACACCACCCCTGCATGCATATGCATGGGTCACACACATGTAGGGGTGCCCCCCCTCGGGCAGTCTCTAGATCGAGCACCCATCCGGTGGCCCCGACGGTCTAGGGTAGTGACTGGCACTGAGAGGGGGGTAGGCCACGGTCAAGAACTGCTTCTTCGTGTTACGGCAGGTCATCGCGAGATGACAGACCAGGGGGGGGGGGGGGGGGGGGGGGGGGGGGGGGGGGGGGGGGGGGGGGGGGGGGGGGGGGGGGGGGGGGGGGGGGGGGGGGGGGGGGGGGGGGGGGGGGGGGGGGGGGGGGGGGGGGGGGGGGGGGGGGGGGGGGGGGGGGGGGGGGGGGGGGGGGGGGGGGGGGGGGGGGGGGGGGGGGGGGGGGGGGGGGGGGGGGGGGGGGGGGGGGGGGGGGGGGGGGGGGGGGGGGGGGGGGGGGGGGGGGGGGGGGGGGGGGGGGGGGGGGGGGGGGGGGGGGGGGGGGGGGGGGGGGGGGGGGGGGGGGGGGGGGGGGGGGGGGGGGGGGGGGGGGGGGGGGGGGGGGGGGGGGGGGGGGGGGGGGGGGGGGGGGGGGGGGGGGGGGGGGGGGGGGGGGGGGGGGGGGGGGGGGGGGGGGGGGGGGGGGGGGGGGGGGGGGGGGGGGGGGGGGGGGGGGGGGGGGGGGGGGGGGGGGGGGGGGGGGGGGGGGGGGGGGGGGGGGGGGGGGGGGGGGGGGGGGGGGGGGGGGGGGGGGGGGGGGGGGGGGGGGGGGGGGGGGGGGGGGGGGGGGGGGGGGGGGGGGGGGGGGGGGGGGGGGGGGGGGGGGGGGGGGGGGGGGGGGGGGGGGGGGGGGGGGGGGGGGGGGGGGGGGGGGGGGGGGGGGGGGGGGGGGGGGGGGGGGGGGGGGGGGGGGGGGGGGGGGGGGGGGGGGGGGGGGGGGGGGGGGGGGGGGGGGGGGGGGGGGGGGGGGGGGGGGGGGGGGGGGGGGGGGGGGGGGGGGGGGGGGGGGGGGGGGGGGGGGGGGGGGGGGGGGGGGGGGGGGGGGGGGGGGGGGGGGGGGGGGGGGGGGGGGGGGGGGGGGGGGGGGGGGGGGGGGGGGGGGGGGGGGGGGGGGGGGGGGGGGGGGGGGGGGGGGGGGGGGGGGGGGGGGGGGGGGGGGGGGGGGGGGGGGGGGGGGGGGGGGGGGGGGGGGGGGGGGGGGGGGGGGGGGGGGGGGGGGGGGGGGGGGGGGGGGGGGGGGGGGGGGGGGGGGGGGGGGGGGGGGGGGGGGGGGGGGGGGGGGGGGGGGGGGGGGGGGGGGGGGGGGGGGGGGGGGGGGGGGGGGGGGGGGGGGGGGGGGGGGGGGGGGGGGGGGGGGGGGGGGGGGGGGGGGGGGGGGGGGGGGGGGGGGGGGGGGGGGGGGGGGGGGGGGGGGGGGGGGGGGGGGGGGGGGGGGGGGGGGGGGGGGGGGGGGGGGGGGGGGGGGGGGGGGGGGGGGGGGGGGGGGGGGGGGGGGGGGGGGGGGGGGGGGGGGGGGGGGGGGGGGGGGGGGGGGGGGGGGGGGGGGGGGGGGGGGGGGGGGGGGGGGGGGGGGGGGGGGGGGGGGGGGGGGGGGGGGGGGGGGGGGGGGGGGGGGGGGGGGGGGGGGGGGGGGGGGGGGGGGGGGGGGGGGGGGGGGGGGGGGGGGGGGGGGGGGGGGGGGGGGGGGGGGGGGGGGGGGGGGGGGGGGGGGGGGGGGGGGGGGGGGGGGGGGGGGGGGGGGGGGGGGGGGGGGGGGGGGGGGGGGGGGGGGGGGGGGGGGGGGGGGGGGGGGGGGGGGGGGGGGGGGGGGGGGGGGGGGGGGGGGGGGGGGGGGGGGGGGGGGGGGGGGGGGGGGGGGGGGGGGGGGGGGGGGGGGGGGGGGGGGGGGGGGGGGGGGGGGGGGGGGGGGGGGGGGGGGGGGGGGGGGGGGGGGGGGGGGGGGGGGGGGGGGGGGGGGGGGGGGGGGGGGGGGGGGGGGGGGGGGGGGGGGGGGGGGGGGGGGGGGGGGGGGGGGGGGGGGGGGGGGGGGGGGGGGGGGGGGGGGGGGGGGGGGGGGGGGGGGGGGGGGGGGGGGGGGGGGGGGGGGGGGGGGGGGGGGGGGGGGGGGGGGGGGGGGGGGGGGGGGGGGGGGGGGGGGGGGGGGGGGGGGGGGGGGGGGGGGGGGGGGGGGGGGGGGGGGGGGGGGGGGGGGGGGGGGGGGGGGGGGGGGGGGGGGGGGGGGGGGGGGGGGGGGGGGGGGGGGGGGGGGGGGGGGGGGGGGGGGGGGGGGGGGGGGGGGGGGGGGGGGGGGGGGGGGGGGGGGGGGGGGGGGGGGGGGGGGGGGGGGGGGGGGGGGGGGGGGGGGGGGGGGGGGGGGGGGGGGGGGGTTCGATTCATCACAATGTAACTAGATTGGTGACTCTAGTGCAAGTGGGAGACTATTGGAAATATGCCCTAGAGGAAATAATAAAAGTATTATTATATTTCATTGTTCATGATAATTGTCTTTTATTCATGCTATAAATGTATTATCCGGAAATCGTAATACACGTGTGAATACATGGACCACAATATGTCCCTAGTGAGCCTCTAGTTGACTAGCTCGTTGTGATCAACAGATAGTCATGGTTTCCTGGCTATGGACATTGGATGTCGTTGATAACAGGATCACATCATTAGGAGAATGATGTGATGGACAAGACCCAATCCTAAGCATAGCACAAAGATCGTGTAGTTCGTTTGCTAGAGCTTTGCCAATGTCAAGTATCTCTTCCTTAGACCATGAGATCGTGTAACTCCCGGATACCGTAAGAGTGCTTTGGGTGTACCAAACGTCACAACGTAACTGGGTGATTATAAAGGTGCACTACAGGTATCTCCGAAAGTGTCTGTTGGGTTCACACGGATCGAGACTGGGATTTGTCAATCCGTACGACGGAGAGGTATCTCTGGGCCCACTCAGTAATGCATCATCATAATGAGCTCAAGGTGACCAAGGTGTTGGCCACGGGATCATGCATTACGGTACAAGTAAAGTGACTTGCCGGTAATGAGACTGAACAAGGTATTGGGATACCGACGATCGAGTCTCGGGCAAGTAACATACCGATTGACAAAGGGAATTGTATACAGGGTTTGATCAAATCCTCGACATCGTGGTTAAACCGATGAAATCATCGAGGAGCATGTGGGAGCCAACATGGGTATCCAGACCCCGCTGTTGGTTATTGACCGAGAGTTGTCTCGGTCATGTCTGCTTGTCTCCCGAACCTGTAGGGTCTACACACTTAAGGTTCGGTGACGCTAGGGTTGTATGAATATGAGTATGCAGCATACCGAATGTTGTTCGGAGTCCCGGATGAGATCCCGGACGTCACGAGGAGTTTCGGAATGGTCCGGAGGTAAAGAATAATATATAGGAAGTGGTTTTTCGGCCATCGGGAAAGTTTCGGGGTCTCCCGGTAATGTACCAGGACCACCGGAAGGGTACCGGGGGTCCACCGGTTGGGGCCACCCATCCCGGAGGGCCCAATGGGCTGACGTGGGAGGGGAGCCAGCCCATCGTGGGCTGGTGCGCCCCCTAGGCCCACCCCCTGCGCCTAGGGTTGAAACCCTAGGGTAGGGGGGCGCACCACATGCCTTGGGGGGCACTCCTCCCCCCTTGGCCGCCGCCCCCTTGGGAGATCCAATCTCCCAGGGCCGGCGCCCCCCCTGGGGGCCTATATAAAGGAGGGCAGGGGGAAGGGCAGCCGTACCCTTGTGCTTGGCGCCTCCGTCCCCCTGCTACACCTCGTCCTCCTCCCATAGTCGCTTGGCGAAGCCCTGCCGGAGTTCTGCTGCATCCACCACCACGCCATCGTGCTGCTGGATCATCATCAACCTCTCCTTCCCCCTTGCTGGATCAAGAAGTAGGAGACATCTCCCGTCTCGTACGTGTGTTGAATGTTGAATGGTGGAGCAGTAAGCTGGTGCAGCTGCAAGCAGAGCGTCGTGGCGGGATCTACGTGTGAAGCGGAGTACATGGCAGCCTCCGAGGCAGCGCATGAAGTGATTTGGGTGAAGGAGTTCATCACCGACCTAGGAGTCATACCCAATGCGTCGGGGCCAATCAAACTCTTCTGTGACAACACTGGAGCTATTGCCCTTGCCAAGGAGCCTAGGTTTCACAAGAAGACCAGGCACATCAAGCGTCGTTTCAACTCCATCCGTGAAAATGTTCAAGACGGAGACATAGAAATTTGCAAAGTACATACGGATCTGAATGTCGCAGATCCGTTGGGGGGGGGGGGGGGGGGGGGGGGGGGGGGGGGGGGGGGGGGGGGGGGGGGGGGGGGGGGGGGGGGGGGGGGGGGGGGGGGGGGGGGGGGGGGGGGGGGGGGGGGGGGGGGGGGGGGGGGGGGGGGGGGGGGGGGGGGGGGGGGGGGGGGGGGGGGGGGGGGGGGGGGGGGGGGGGGGGGGGGGGGGGGGGGGGGGGGGGGGGGGGGGGGGGGGGGGGGGGGGGGGGGGGGGGGGGGGGGGGGGGGGGGGGGGGGGGGGGGGGGGGGGGGGGGGGGGGGGGGGGGGGGGGGGGGGGGGGGGGGGGGGGGGGGGGGGGGGGGGGGGGGGGGGGGGGGGGGGGGGGGGGGGGGGGGGGGGGGGGGGGGGGGGGGGGGGGGGGGGGGGGGGGGGGGGGGGGGGGGGGGGGGGGGGGGGGGGGGGGGGGGGGGGGGGGGGGGGGGGGGGGGGGGGGGGGGGGGGGGGGGGGGGGGGGGGGGGGGGGGGGGGGGGGGGGGGGGGGGGGGGGGGGGGGGGGGGGGGGGGGGGGGGGGGGGGGGGGGGGGGGGGGGGGGGGGGGGGGGGGGGGGGGGGGGGGGGGGGGGGGGGGGGGGGGGGGGGGGGGGGGGGGGGGGGGGGGGGGGGGGGGGGGGGGGGGGGGGGGGGGGGGGGGGGGGGGGGGGGGGGGGGGGGGGGGGGGGGGGGGGGGGGGGGGGGGGGGGGGGGGGGGGGGGGGGGGGGGGGGGGGGGGGGGGGGGGGGGGGGGGGGGGGGGGGGGGGGGGGGGGGGGGGGGGGGGGGGGGGGGGGGGGGGGGGGGGGGGGGGGGGGGGGGGGGGGGGGGGGGGGGGGGGGGGGGGGGGGGGGGGGGGGGGGGGGGGGGGGGGGGGGGGGGGGGGGGGGGGGGGGGGGGGGGGGGGGGGGGGGGGGGGGGGGGGGGGGGGGGGGGGGGGGGGGGGGGGGGGGGGGGGGGGGGGGGGGGGGGGGGGGGGGGGGGGGGGGGGGGGGGGGGGGGGGGGGGGGGGGGGGGGGGGGGGGGGGGGGGGGGGGGGGGGGGGGGGGGGGGGGGGGGGGGGGGGGGGGGGGGGGGGGGGGGGGGGGGGGGGGGGGGGGGGGGGGGGGGGGGGGGGGGGGGGGGGGGGGGGGGGGGGGGGGGGGGGGGGGGGGGGGGGGGGGGGGGGGGGGGGGGGGGGGGGGGGGGGGGGGGGGGGGGGGGGGGGGGGGGGGGGGGGGGGGGGGGGGGGGGGGGGGGGGGGGGGGGGGGGGGGGGGGGGGGGGGGGGGGGGGGGGGGGGGGGGGGGGGGGGGGGGGGGGGGGGGGGGGGGGGGGGGGGGGGGGGGGGGGGGGGGGGGGGGGGGGGGGGGGGGGGGGGGGGGGGGGGGGGGGGGGGGGGGGGGGGGGGGGGGGGGGGGGGGGGGGGGGGGGGGGGGGGGGGGGGGGGGGGGGGGGGGGGGGGGGGGGGGGGGGGGGGGGGGGGGGGGGGGGGGGGGGGGGGGGGGGGGGGGGGGGGGGGGGGGGGGGGGGGGGGGGGGGGGGGGGGGGGGGGGGGGGGGGGGGGGGGGGGGGGGGGGGGGGGGGGGGGGGGGGGGGGGGGGGGGGGGGGGGGGGGGGGGGGGGGGGGGGGGGGGGGGGGGGGGGGGGGGGGGGGGGGGGGGGGGGGGGGGGGGGGGGGGGGGGGGGGGGGGGGGGGGGGGGGGGGGGGGGGGGGGGGGGGGGGGGGGGGGGGGGGGGGGGGGGGGGGGGGGGGGGGGGGGGGGGGGGGGGGGGGGGGGGGGGGGGGGGGGGGGGGGGGGGGGGGGGGGGGGGGGGGGGGGGGGGGGGGGGGGGGGGGGGGGGGGGGGGGGGGGGGGGGGGGGGGGGGGGGGGGGGGGGGGGGGGGGGGGGGGGGGGGGGGGGGGGGGGGGGGGGGGGGGGGGGGGGGGGGGGGGGGGGGGGGGGGGGGGGGGGGGGGGGGGGGGGGGGGGGGGGGGGGGGGGGGGGGGGGGGGGGGGGGGGGGGGGGGGGGGGGGGGGGGGGGGGGGGGGGGGGGGGGGGGGGGGGGGGGGGGGGGGGGGGGGGGGGGGGGGGGGGGGGGGGGGGGGGGGGGGGGGGGGGGGGGGGGGGGGGGGGGGGGGGGGGGGGGGGGGGGGGGGGGGGGGGGGGGGGGGGGGGGGGGGGGGGGGGGGGGGGGGGGGGGGGGGGGGGGGGGGGGGGGGGGGGGGGGGGGGGGGGGGGGGGGGGGGGGGGGGGGGGGGGGGGGGGGGGGGGGGGGGGGGGGGGGGGGGGGGGGGGGGGGGGGGGGGGGGGGGGGGGGGGGGGGGGGGGGGGGGGGGGGGGGGGGGGGGGGGGGGGGGGGGGGGGGGGGGGGGGGGGGGGGGGGGGGGGGGGGGGGGGGGGGGGGGGGGGGGGGGGGGGGGGGGGGGGGGGGGGGGGGGGGGGGGGGGGGGGGGGGGGGGGGGGGGGGGGGGGGGGGGGGGGGGGGGGGGGGGGGGGGGGGGGGGGGGGGGGGGGGGGGGGGGGGGGGGGGGGGGGGGGGGGGGGGGGGGGGGGGGGGGGGGGGGGGGGGGGGGGGGGGGGGGGGGGGGGGGGGGGGGGGGGGGGGGGGGGGGGGGGGGGGGGGGGGGGGGGGGGGGGGGGGGGGGGGGGGGGGGGGGGGGGGGGGGGGGGGGGGGGGGGGGGGGGGGGGGGGGGGGGGGGGGGGGGGGGGGGGGGGGGGGGGGGGGGGGGGGGGGGGGGGGGGGGGGGGGGGGGGGGGGGGGGGGGGGGGGGGGGGGGGGGGGGGGGGGGGGGGGGGGGGGGGGGGGGGGGGGGGGGGGGGGGGGGGGGGGGGGGGGGGGGGGGGGGGGGGGGGGGGGGGGGGGGGGGGGGGGGGGGGGGGGGGGGGGGGGGGGGGGGGGGGGGGGGGGGGGGGGGGGGGGGGGGGGGGGGGGGGGGGGGGGGGGGGGGGGGGGGGGGGGGGGGGGGGGGGGGGGGGGGGGGGGGGGGGGGGGGGGGGGGGGGGGGGGGGGGGGGGGGGGGGGGGGGGGGGGGGGGGGGGGGGGGGGGGGGGGGGGGGGGGGGGGGGGGGGGGGGGGGGGGGGGGGGGGGGGGGGGGGGGGGGGGGGGGGGGGGGGGGGGGGGGGGGGGGGGGGGGGGGGGGGGGGGGGGGGGGGGGGGGGGGGGGGGGGGGGGGGGGGGGGGGGGGGGGGGGGGGGGGGGGGGGGGGGGGGGGGGGGGGGGGGGGGGGGGGGGGGGGGGGGGGGGGGGGGGGGGGGGGGGGGGGGGGGGGGGGGGGGGGGGGGGGGGGGGGGGGGGGGGGGGGGGGGGGGGGGGGGGGGGGGGGGGGGGGGGGGGGGGGGGGGGGGGGGGGGGGGGGGGGGGGGGGGGGGGGGGGGGGGGGGGGGGGGGGGGGGGGGGGGGGGGGGGGGGGGGGGGGGGGGGGGGGGGGGGGGGGGGGGGGGGGGGGGGGGGGGGGGGGGGGGGGGGGGGGGGGGGGGGGGGGGGGGGGGGGGGGGGGGGGGGGGGGGGGGGGGGGGGGGGGGGGGGGGGGGGGGGGGGGGGGGGGGGGGGGGGGGGGGGGGGGGGGGGGGGGGGGGGGGGGGGGGGGGGGGGGGGGGGGGGGGGGGGGGGGGGGGGGGGGGGGGGGGGGGGGGGGGGGGGGGGGGGGGGGGGGGGGGGGGGGGGGGGGGGGGGGGGGGGGGGGGGGGGGGGGGGGGGGGGGGGGGGGGGGGGGGGGGGGGGGGGGGGGGGGGGGGGGGGGGGGGGGGGGGGGGGGGGGGGGGGGGGGGGGGGGGGGGGGGGGGGGGGGGGGGGGGGGGGGGGGGGGGGGGGGGGGGGGGGGGGGGGGGGGGGGGGGGGGGGGGGGGGGGGGGGGGGGGGGGGGGGGGGGGGGGGGGGGGGGGGGGGGGGGGGGGGGGGGGGGGGGGGGGGGGGGGGGGGGGGGGGGGGGGGGGGGGGGGGGGGGGGGGGGGGGGGGGGGGGGGGGGGGGGGGGGGGGGGGGGGGGGGGGGGGGGGGGGGGGGGGGGGGGGGGGGGGGGGGGGGGGGGGGGGGGGGGGGGGGGGGGGGGGGGGGGGGGGGGGGGGGGGGGGGGGGGGGGGGGGGGGGGGGGGGGGGGGGGGGGGGGGGGGGGGGGGGGGGGGGGGGGGGGGGGGGGGGGGGGGGGGGGGGGGGGGGGGGGGGGGGGGGGGGGGGGGGGGGGGGGGGGGGGGGGGGGGGGGGGGGGGGGGGGGGGGGGGGGGGGGGGGGGGGGGGGGGGGGGGGGGGGGGGGGGGGGGGGGGGGGGGGGGGGGGGGGGGGGGATTCGACTAGCTTATCCCATGCCATGCAAGACACTATGTCTTGGAGAGGATGGGTTTTGAAGACCATGAAAATTTTGAAACAAATAAAATACACCTAAGGACCCATCATGATATGGATTTTGAAGTAAATCTGTACAATTCTCAGAGGGGGGGGGGGGGGGGGGGGGGGGGGGGGGGGGGGGGGGGGGGGGGGGGGGGGGGGGGGGGGGGGGGGGGGGGGGGGGGGGGGGGGGGGGGGGGGGGGGGGGGGGGGGGGGGGGGGGGGGGGGGGGGGGGGGGGGGGGGGGGGGGTATTTTACCTTAGAGAATATAGTAGGTCCTAAAAGAATGTAGTAGGTCCTATGAGGTACAATATGTTTATTATGTGGTACAATGTGTTAGAGTTGATGATGAGGAGTAGTTGTGATTATGACTAGTGACCAATTTGCTATGTGATGTCTCATTGATGAAAACAATGATCATGATGAGGTGTTAATAGTTGACAGCTTATTTCCATTGACAGCTTATTTTCATTCTTCAAAGAATCTGCAGAAGATGGTAGACAAAACCCACTACACCGATGGCTCCGAATTAACTTATAAGGAGAAAAATCATCTGATCGCATTTTGTACTTATCTTGAGAATTACAATACCTATTATCGAACTCCTCCAAATTATGGTGAATACATGCCACTAGTGCACGTGTTGAACCACGGTAATTTCTATGGAGATACCCTGGTAAGATTTTTTTACTATTACGACATCCGTGCATCTTTTGCATACTTCTAAAACTAGTACATCATTGCTAACTACGAAGTTATTACTATGTTTTTCAACAGAAAATCCCGATGGATTGTCTGCCTCATTTGATCTATCAGAATGGTCGCCTTGAAGTTCTGAACATACAGCCAGGTCATCCTACGGATCTCACCTGTGCATATCGGATTTCTAAAACCGGTGAACACATGCTAATCAAAGAATGGAAAAATGTTTGGACATTCGTAAGGAGGTTCTTGGAAGCAACATTAAGCGAAAGGCAAGAATTGGAGACA
>JAAAWM010010055.1:0-33229 GCA_036873465.1 Thinopyrum obtusiflorum
TGATTGAAGAAAAACGTTACTTCGTGTGTTGCACATCTAAGTCATCAATTTTGTATAAGTCTTACGATGTGTGTCCTTTTCAAAGAACATTTGAAGATTCTAAGATATTTAGGTCACACCGCAACTTGCTAAATATCTTCTCATCCAAGGGCTTTGTGAAGATATCCGCTAGCTATTCTTCAGTCTTCACGTGCTCGATGTAGATGTCACCCTTCAACACATTAACACGAAGAAAATGATGACGAATCTATATGTGCTTTGTCTTCGAGTGCTGAACTGGGTTATTAGCAATCTTGATGGCACTCTCGTTGTCATAGTAGAGTGGCACATTCTTCATGTTGATGCCGTAGTCTTTGAGGGTTTACTTCATCCATAGCAATTGAGCATAACAAGAACCAGCAACAATGTACTCAGCTTCAGCAGTAGAGAGTGATACGCAGTTCTGCTTCTTCGAGGACCAACATACCAAGGATCGTCCGAGGAAATGGCATGTGCCTGATGTTGACTTGCGATCAACTTGATCACCAGCATAGTCAGAGTCAGAATATCCAATGAGATCAAACGCCGAGCCCTTGGGATACCATAATCCAACTGTTGGAGTGTGAGCTAGATATCGAAGAAAATGTTTCACAGCCTTATGGTGTGATTCCTTCGGTGTAGCTTGAAAACAGACACACATGCAAACACTAAGTATAATATCTAGCCTAGATGCACATAGATACAATAAAGAGCCAATCATGGAGCGGTATACCTTCTGATCGAAGTCTATACCATTTTCATTAGTGCATAGATGGCCATTTGTGGGCATAGGGATTTTGACACCTTTGCAATCTTGCATGCCGAATTTCCTTGTCACATCCTTGAGGTATTTCTCTTGAGATATGAAGATGTCGTTGCGTTGTTGACAAATTTGAAGACCTAAGAAGAATTTCAATTCTCCCATCATAGACATTTGATATTCCTCACTCTCATATAGGTAAATTCGTCACTGTAATGTTGGTTAGTACAGCCAAAGATAATATCATCAACATATATTTGGCACACACATAATTAATCATCATAGGTTTTGGTGAAAAGAGTTGGGTCAAGTGAACCGGGTTTGAAGCATTTCTTCATGAGGAATTCCTTCAAAGTATCACACCACACCCGAGGGGCCTGCTTGAGGCCATAGAGGGCCTTATTGAGTCTGAAGACTTTGGCAGGATGCTTAGGTTCTTCAAAACCTGGTGGTTGAGCAACATATACTTCTTCCTCAAGCTTACTGTTGAGGAATGCACTTTTCACATCCATTTGATATAAGATGATATTATGATGGTTAGCATAAGCAAGCAATATGCGAATAGCCTCAAGTCTAGCAACAGGTGCAAAAGTTTCATCGAAATGAATTCCTTCAACCTGTGTGTAGCCTTGAGCTACAAGACGAACCTTATTCCTCACCACAAGGCCATTTTCATCTTGCTTGTTGTGGCAAATCCATTTGGTACCGATGATATTGTGCTTGCGTGGGTCTGGTCGCTTGATAAGTTCACAGACATTGTTGAGCTTGAATTGATGTAATTCCTCTTGCATCGCTTGAATCCACTCAGGCTCCAGAAATGCCTCATCAACTCTGGTGGGCTCTGTGATAGAGACAAAAGCAAAGTGCCCACAAAAGTTAGACAAATGTGAAGCTCTTGAGCGTGTGAGAGGAACTGGTGCGTTGATATCATCGATGATTTTCTCGATCTGCACTTCATTTGCAATGCGAGGATGAGCAGGTTGACGACGTTAATTGGGCTCAGCATTTTCTTCAGAGCCATTTTCCTCAGGTGCACCAGCATGATTTTCTTCATGTTCTGGAATGACTTCTTCAGCAGATTCCTCAGTGGGTATGACATCCTTAGTAGCCTTGAACTTGATGGATTCCTCAGGAGACATTTCATCTAGCACAGGAGGTAGGTGCTCTCTTTGCGAGCCGTTAGTTTCATCAAACCGCACATCTACAGTTTCAACAACCTTGTGGTGAAAGGTCTTGAAGACTCTGTAGGTGTGCGAGTCCTTTCCCTAACAAAGCATAAAACCTTCATGTGCTTTCGGTGCAAATTTAGAATTGTGATGAGGATCTCTAATCCAACATTTAGCACCGAAGACTTTGAAATAACTCACATTGGGTTTGTTGGCAATGAGGAGTTCATATGAGGTCTTTTTAAAGAATTTGTGAAGATATACCCTGTTGATGATATGGCACACAGTATCAATAGCCTCAGGCCAGAAGCGAGGAGGTGTCTTGTATTCATCAAGCATAGTGCGAGCCATCTCAACAAGAGTCCTATTCTTGCGCTCCACGACGCCATTCTACTGAGGAGTACAACGGGCAGATAACTCATGAGTAATACCAAGTTCATCAAGATAGTCATCAAGACCAGTATTCTTGAACTCGGTCCCATTGTCACTCCTATGTGCTTGATCTTCACACCGAAATTCGTCGAAGCCCTTGAGGAAAATCGTTTGAAGACTTCCCGCACTTCAGTTTTTTAAGTGATGATATGCACCCATGTGTAACGAGAATAGTCATCAACAATAACAAATCCATATAGAGATGCTGCATTTGTTAGTGTGGAATAATGAGTAGGGCCAAAGAGATCCATGTGAAGCAATTCAAAGGGACGAGTGGTAGTCATGATAGTCTTCGAGGGATGCTTGGATTTGGTCATCTTTCTAGCCTCACATGCCCCACATAGATGGTCCTTGAGGAATTTTACACCCTCGATGCCAATGATGTGCTTCTTATTTGCGAGTGTGTGTAAGTTCCTCATGCCAGCATGACCTAGTCGTCGATGCCATAACCAACCTTCTGAAGCTTTTGCATGTAGACATGTGGCAGGCTGTGGTCCTGCAGAGAAATCAACAATATACAAGTCTCCTCTCCTAAAGCCTTCGAAGACTTGGAATTGTCAGATTCCTTGAGCACAATGCAACGATATTGGCCAAAGACGACAACCATATCAAGATCACAAATCATTGAGACAGACATGAGGTTGAATCCTAAGGACTCGACAAGCACGACTTTGTCCATGTGTCGATCCTTTGAGATCGCAACCCTACCTAGACCCAATACCTTGCTTTTGCCTTTGTTAGCTAGGTGATATGCTTCAGATGCAATGGAGATAAAGCAGTGTCCATCAATAAGTTCTTGTCACCGGTCATGTGATTTGTACATCCACTATCGAGAACCCACTCGGTAGCTTTGGGTTGATCATCCTGCAGATGAATTAGTGCATCTTACGAACTCATATACTTCATCAGTGAAAACTATGACATCAAATTCATCAGATAGAATTTCATCAAGTAGTACAACAGAAATAGCAGTATATATGGACATGAGAAATGAGTAATTCATTTCTTCATGATTAGCTTGCGTCCTTTCAAGCATATTCAGGTCTCCAGCAAATTCATCAGACTTCCAAGTTCGTCTGGAGACCTGACCCTGCATAAGAGATTAGTTCTTTTTCTTCACCACCCACATCTAGAGGGGTGGCAAAGAGTTCATCATTCTACGAGCTCCATAAGAAAAAGGTGGCATAGAAGCTAGTGCTCTTCGTTTCACAGAAGAGGGGTTAGAGTATGCATATGAATAAGCTGAGAAATTCTTCGAGGACTTATGAACATAATGATTTGAAGAATAATGCCCATATTCATAGCTCTTAGATTTTCCCTGCGAAAAAGAAGCATTAGCATGATAATGATCATATGAGTATTTGGATCCAGTTGAGGAATTTGATCCACGTGAGGAATTTAGTCCATATGAGGACTTGGATCCATATGAAGACTTTGGTCCATATGAAGAATTTGATCTGGGGTTCCTATTCTTCACATGTGGTGTCATGAGGACATCCACCTAAAGACTTTCCAGGCACCTATTGGGAACCCAGATTTTCTTCATAGGGGGACCGTTCCTGCAGTTAGTTCCAACATATCTAGCAAATACTTCACTATTCTGACATTTGAACAGTTTATAGTTGGAGTCAAATGACTCATCAGATGAATATGAAGATTCACAAGTAAAACCAGATAAAGTGGATGGATCTACGGGAGGTCCTTTCGCAGCGACCCATGAGGTTTTCTGATACTGCTCAGGTTTCCAGTAGGTCCCAACAGCATTGAGTTTCCTCTCAAAGGCAATACCCTCTTTCCTAGGGTTTTTGTTGAGGATCTGCTTTTTAAGCACATCACAAAGAGCCTCATGCCCTTTGAGGCTTTTGTACATGCCTGTCACGTACAATTCCTTCAATCCTGCATTACCGTTAGTTATACTTGTGCTATCCTCAGATGAGAAATTTGTGACCACAGAAACAATTGAAGAATTTGCAGCAATAGAAGCATTTGAACTTTCAGGTGAAGAATTAGCAGATCCACGTTCAATGCATTTCAAACATGGTGGAATGAATTCATCCTGAGCGGAACTGATCTGTTGTGAAAGCGATGAATCATTTTCCTTCTGAAGATCTTCATAACTCACCCTTACCTTTTCAAGATCTTGCTTTCTTTGAAGAAATTCATAAGAAAGCTTCTCATGATCGGCCAAGAGAGTGTTATGATGACTTTGAAGGTTATCAAACTTAGACTGAAGTCGCTAAAGATTTTCAATCAGAGTTTGAGTTCGATCCATTTCCTCACCCAACAAGTCATCGCTTTTATCTAGCAGATCTTGAACCTTTTGCTATTTGACGGCAAGCTTAGCATGTTTGGAATAGCTCGGTTTGAGGTTTTCATCAGATTTATCCTCACTAGATTCAAAGGAGGGATATTTGAGTACCTTGGCACCTTTTGCCATGAAGCAATAGGTGGGAGCGCAGTCATCGTCGCCGTCGTCAGCAGTGTTGGGGAAGTCATTTTCCTCAGAGTTGAAGATGGACTTGCTGACGAAAGAAGTAGCAAGGGCTAGGCTTGCCACACCAAAGTCTGACTCCTCAGATTCCTCCTCTTCCTCATTTTCCTCAGATTCAGCTTCAGAGTCCATATCCTTGCCAATAAATGCCCGAGCCTTTTTGGAACCGCTCTTCTTGTCAGATGAAGACTTTGAAGATTTTGACGATGAGGACTTTGAAGATTTCTTCTTCTTTTTCGAGTCATCAGAACTATAATCCTTGTACTTCTTCTTCTTTGATTCCTTTGCCCACTAAGGACAATCAGTAATCTAGTGGCCAGGTTTCTTGCATTTGTGGCAAGTCCTCTTCTTGTAATCGCAGGATGAGGAGGGGGGGGGGGGGGGGGGGGGGGGGGGGGGGGGGGGGGGGGGGGGGGGGGGGGGGGGGGGGGGGGGGGGGGGGGGGGGGGGGGGGGGGGGGGGGGGGGGGGGGGGGGGGGGGGGGGGGGGGGGGGGGGGGGGGGGGGGGGGGGGGGGGGGGGGGGGGGGGGGGGGGGGGGGGGGGGGGGGGGGGGGGGGGGGGGGGGGGGGGGGGGGGGGGGGGGGGGGGGGGGGGGGGGGGGGGGGGGGGGGGGGGGGGGGGGGGGGGGGGGGGGGGGGGGGGGGGGGGGGGGGGGGGGGGGGGGGGGGGGGGGGGGGGGGGGGGGGGGGGGGGGGGGGGGGGGGGGGGGGGGGGGGGGGGGGGGGGGGGGGGGGGGGGGGGGGGGGGGGGGGGGGGGGGGGGGGGGGGGGGGGGGGGGGGGGGGGGGGGGGGGGGGGGGGGGGGGGGGGGGGGGGGGGGGGGGGGGGGGGGGGGGGGGGGGGGGGGGGGGGGGGGGGGGGGGGGGGGGGGGGGGGGGGGGGGGGGGGGGGGGGGGGGGGGGGGGGGGGGGGGGGGGGGGGGGGGGGGGGGGGGGGGGGGGGGGGGGGGGGGGGGGGGGGGGGGGGGGGGGGGGGGGGGGGGGGGGGGGGGGGGGGGGGGGGGGGGGGGGGGGGGGGGGGGGGGGGGGGGGGGGGGGGGGGGGGGGGGGGGGGGGGGGGGGGGGGGGGGGGGGGGGGGGGGGGGGGGGGGGGGGGGGGGGGGGGGGGGGGGGGGGGGGGGGGGGGGGGGGGGGGGGGGGGGGGGGGGGGGGGGGGGGGGGGGGGGGGGGGGGGGGGGGGGGGGGGGGGGGGGGGGGGGGGGGGGGGGGGGGGGGGGGGGGGGGGGGGGGGGGGGGGGGGGGGGGGGGGGGGGGGGGGGGGGGGGGGGGGGGGGGGGGGGGGGGGGGGGGGGGGGGGGGGGGGGGGGGGGGGGGGGGGGGGGGGGGGGGGGGGGGGGGGGGGGGGGGGGGGGGGGGGGGGGTCTTCACTAGGAAGGCCGGAAAACGGATCTTTCATGACAAGATTCAGCAAGGTAGCATTAATTTCACAAGATTCAGCATCGGTAAGAGGAGCAATTGGAGTGCTAATAAAATCATTGTTGTTGGTATTGGTAAAGTCACACAATTTAGTGTTATCTTGAGCCATAGTGACAAGCAAGTAATCCAACACACAAGCAAACAAGAAATGGGCAAAAAGAGGCAAATAGAGAAAGAGAGGGAGGATAGAGAGAGAGGGCGAATAAAATGGCAAGGGTGAAGTGGGGGAGAGGAAAACGAGAGGCAAATGGCAAATAATGTAATGCGGGAGATAAGGGTTTGTGATGGGTACTTGGTATGTTGACTTTTGCGTAAACCTCCCCGGCAACGGCGCTAGAAATCCTTCTTGCTACCTCTTGAGCACTGAGTTGGTTTTCCCTTGAAGAGGAACGGGTGATGCAGCAAAGTAGCGTAAGTATTTCCCTCAGTTTTTGAGAACCAAGGTATCAATCTAGTAGGAGGCTACGCGCCAGTCCCTCGCACCTGCACAAAACAAATAAATCCTCACAACCAATGCGATAAGGGGTTGTCAATCCCTACATGGTCACTTACGAGAGTGAGATCTGATAGATAGGATAAGATAATATTTTGGGTATTTTTATGCTAAAGATGCAAAGTAAAATAAAAGCAATGAAAATAACTAAGTATTGGAAGATTAATATGATGAAGATAGACCCGGGGGCCATAGGTTTCACTAGTGGCTTCTCTCAAGAGCATATGTATTTTACGGTGGGTGAACGAATTACTGTTGAGCATTTGACAGAATTGAGCATAGTTATGAGAATATCTAAGTATGATCATGTATACAGGCATCACGTCCAAGACAAGTAGACCGACTCCTGCCTGCATCTACTACTATTACTCCACACATCGACCGCTATCTAGCATGCATCTAGAGTATTAAGTTCAAGAGAACAGAGTAACGCTTTAAGCAAGATGACATGATGTAGAGGGATAAATTCATGCAATATTATAAAAACACCATCTTGTTATCCTCGATGGCAACAATACAATATGTGCCTTGCTGCCCCTACTGTCACTGGGAAAGGAGGGGGGGGGGGGGGGGGGGGGGGGGGGGGGGGGGGGGGGGGGGGGGGGGGGGGGGGGGGGGGGGGGGGGGGGGGGGGGGGGGGGGGGGGGGGGGGGGGGGGGGGGGGGGGGGGGGGGGGGGGGGGGGGGGGGGGGGGGGGGGGGGGGGGGGGGGGGGGGGGGGGGGGGGGGGGGGGGGGGGGGGGGGGGGGGGGGGGGGGGGGGGGGGGGGGGGGGGGGGGGGGGGGGGGGGGGGGGGGGGCTGCTAGCAGACGGCAAAGCCTCTCCGTCCGCTAGCTGACGACAAAGAGCTGACTGATGGCAAAGCCTACCTTTGCTGTCCGCTGCCTCTTTGCCGTCCGCTTTCTGGTGGCTGATGGCAAAGCCTACCTTTGTCATCCACTAGCGGATGGCAAAGAGTGGGCAGACGGCAAATCTGCTGATTCCTGTAGTGCAACATCAAAAACATCATGCAAGATGCACATGAACTCCGTTTTCGATGAACTTGAGCTTGTCATGAAGATGACCGTAAGCTCTAAAACTCACAAAGAGAAACACCAAACAAGAACCAAGAAAGATGATGCAAGGATGCAAGGGTTTGAGCTCTCTATGAACGATACTGTCAAGCTAATAACTTGAGAGCCTCCTTGATAGTACGTGATACGTCTTCATCGTATCTACTTTTCCTAATGCTTTTGCTCTTGTTTTGGACTCTAATTTGCATGATTTGAATGAAACTAACCCGGACTGGCGTTGTTTTCAGCAGAACTACCATGGTATTGTTTTTGTGCAGAAATAAAAGTTCTCGAAATTGGACGAAACTTTTTGGAGATTTATTTCATAATATATAAAAAATACTGGAACCAAGAGCCACCAGAGGGGGTGCCCTAGCTACCCACAAGACACCAGGGTGCGCCACCCCCCGGGAGCGCCCTAGTGGGTGGTGGGGCCCTCGGGTCTCCGCTGACCCTAATTCCAATGCTATAAAATCCTATTTTTCTAGAAAAAATAGGAGAGGAAGTTTCATCGCGTTTTACGATATGGAGCCGCCGCCGCCTCCTGTTCTTTATCAGGAGGCCAGATCTGGAGCTCGTTCGGGGCTCCGGAGAGAGGAATCTTTGGTGTTCGTCATGACCAACCCTCCTTCATCACCAATTCCATGATGCTCCCCCACCGGGAGCGAGTAATTCCTTTGTAGGCTCGCTGGTCGGTGAGGAGTTGGATGAGATTCATCATGTAATCGAGTTAATTTTGTTAGGGCTTGATCCCTAGTATCCACTATGTTATGAGATTGATGTTGCTATGACTTTGCCATGCTCAATGCTTGTCACTAGGGCCCGAGTGCCATGATTTCAAATCTGAACCATTTATGTTTTCACCATTATATCTATGTTCTAGATCCAGTCTTGCAAGTCATATGCACCTATTACGTGTTATGATCCGTAAACCCCAGGGTGACAGTAATTGGGATACTTTCCGGTGATGACCGTAGTTTGAGGAGTTCATGTATTCACTATGTGTTAATGCTTTGTTCCGGTTCTCTATTAAAAGGAGGCCTTAATATCCCTTAGTTTCCTTATGGACCCCGCTGCCATGGGAGGGTAGGACAAAAGATGTCATGCAAGTTCTTTTCCATAAGCACGTATGATTATTTACGGAATACATGCCTACATTACATTTATGAACTGGAGCTAGTTTTGTATCGCCCTAGGTTATGACTGTTATATGATGAATATCATCCAAAGAATTCAACGATCCAATGCCTACGAGTTTTCCACATATTGTTCTTGCCAAATTACTATCGCTATTGCTACTGTTACAACAGCTACAAAATTACTGCTATCACTGTTACTGTTACTGTAAGTGCATCTAGTGCCCCTTAGTGATTTTGGTGTAATGAAGACTTATAGGTTAAGGGACTAATGTGTTTATAAGTGTACACAGGTTCTATAAGTCTATGAGGAGTTTGATATTTACGATGAAAGTCGACCCCTAAAAATGAATGTCTTCAGTTGAAGACTTTGGTTTTCTTAAAGTCTTTGAAAATGAGGAAATTGGTGTGACCTTGAAGACTTTGATATTGATGCGAGGATTATGAAGTATGAAGACTTTTGTTTTCGTAGTTTCATTTTCTCTTTCTTGAGTCATAGGAAACACCGTACTGTTAAAGGGGGTCGAGGTAAAACTAAGGAAAAGTTTCTAACTGATGCTCATCTCAAAGCCTACACATACCCAATCCTTTCGAGTGAAGCCATTTGAAATCTCATACAGTTCAGTCAATTTCTTCAGTGACAGAGATGAAGATCTTGTGTTCTCTGAGGAATTTGTTTTGACTGAGGAGTTAAGAATTTGCCAGTGCGGATTGCCTACAAGTGAGGAACATGATAGCCCTGGGGAATTTGAGAGCTCAAATTTCCGACCGTTGTTGTGCTATGCGCCAGCTGTCCCAAATATCTTATCCACCTAACAGTCATGTCATTGAAGGGCATTTATGTCTTATCATGTCGGGCTGTTCCCCGGCTATAAATAGCCGCCCCCTACAACCACTAGCTGGTTGGCTGCTCCGAGAGAAACTAACACTTGTCATTTAGAGCATCCCATCCTCCGAGGACTTTGAGAGAAAATCATCAGTGAGGAAAAACCCAAACCCAACACCTAAAACCCAAAGTGATTGAGCATCACTGAAGAGATTGTTCCTGTGTGGAACCGATGCTTGTTACCTTTGAGGACTGTGCATCCTCCAGACGGTTAGGCGTCATGGTCTAGAGCATCCAAGAGGAATTGTGGATCACCGGGTGACCTAGTCTGTGATGGTTTCGAAGTCACCTGTGAAGACTTACCACGAGTGATTGGGCGAGGTCTGTGTGACCTTAGCTAAAGGAGAATATAGTGAGGACTGTGTGTCCTGGACTGTGTGTCCTCAGGTTTAAATACCTAGCCGCTCCAACCAGACGTACAACTGTCACAGCAGTTGGAACTGGTCTACCAAATCGTTGTCTTCACCGAGCTACTGGTTCTATTTCCTCAACCCTTCCATTTCCTCATTCATGTGTTGATGAACTTGATTGTTGCTTTTTGAAGACTTTGACTGAAGACTTTCCCAATTCCTCAATCCTATTTCTTCAGTCATCTTGTCTTCTGCCTGCTTATCCTATTACACGCTACCTGTGCTCTGTGTATGTTTCATTTCATCATGATGACTATGTTTCTGTCTTGTTATGCATGCACCTGAGTACTTATTCCACTACTTGTAGTTCGTCGCTTAGCAAATTCCTCAAGTTGAATTTCCTCGGAGACGAATACATAAAAATCGCCTATTCACCCCCCTCTAGTCGATATAACACACTTTTAATTGGTATCAGAGCAAGGTACTCCCTTGTTCTGTGTGATTTTTGTTTAACCACCTGGAGTTTTAGTTATGTCGACTGCAGGCATGATCAAGGTCTCGGCTGGGTGTCCTACCTTCGATGGGACGGACTACCCCTACTGGAAGAACAAGATACACATGCATCTTGAGGCAATTGACAACGATCTCTGGTACATTGTGGAAAATGGCGTTCCCTCTGTCACTCCTTCCGTGAATGCTGCTGATGTGAAGAGATTCAAGCAACTCGACTCTCAAGCGAAGAATATCATATGTGGCCATCTGAGCAAAGGACAGTACGGCGAAGTGAGTGCTTTGGAGTCTACAAAGCTCATCTGGGACAGGCTGTCCAAGGTCAACGAAGGAATCTCAACCCAACGTGACTCTCAAGTTGACGTTCTTCACAATCTCTTCAACCGCTTCAAAAGACTCGACAATGAGAATGTCCAGCAAACCTCACTGACATCTCAAATGAGCTTCAAGCACTTGGTGCCACTGACATCACCGACCATGAGGTGGTGAAGAAATTACTGAGATCACTTGATTCCTCATTCGATACACTAGCACTGATGATTCAAGAACGTGGAGACTACAAGTCACTAGATCCTACTGATATCCTTGAGAGGCTGAACACTCATGAATTCCAACAAGATGAGAAGAGAGATCTCTACGGGCCAAGCTATGGAAGATCACGCGCTCTAAAGGCCAAGGCAGTTTCCTCATCTAAAGGGGAAGATTCTGATAGCAGCCTTGGTGACCCTGAAGAACTAAGCCAGGAGCTAGCAATGCTCGTGAAGAAATTCCAGAAGTTCTCAAGGCGTGGTCGTTCTAGAAAATCTTCAAGAGGTGATGACATGAGATCAGATTCCTCATCCCGTGATTACAAGAAGAGGACTTGCCACAAATGCAAGAAACTTGGTCACTACATGACTGATTGTCCTCAGTGGGCAAAGGAATCAAAGAAGAAGAAATACAAGGATGATAGTTCAGACAACTCAAAGAAAAAGAAGAAATCTTCAAAGTCCTCATCGTCAAAATCTTCACAGACTTCATCTCATAAGAAGAGCAGTTCCAAAAAGGCTCGGGCATTCATTGGCAAGGAAATGGACTCTGAAGCCGAATCTGAGGAAAATGAGGCCGAGGAGGCATCTGAGGAGTCAGACTCTGGTGTGGCAAGCCTAGCTCTTGCTACTGCTTTCGTCAGCAAGTCCATCTTCAACACTGAGGAAAATGGCTTTCCCAACACTGCTGATGACGGCAACGATGACTACGCTCCCACCTATTGCTTCATGGCAAAAGGTGCCAAGGTACTCAAATATCCCTCCTCTGAATCAAGTGAGGATGAATCTGATGATGATCTCAAACCTAGCTATTCCAAACTTGCTAATATTGCCATAAAACAACAAAAGGCTTTGGAAAAGGTTCAAAATCAGCTAGACAAAAGCAATGACCTGTTGGGTGAGGAAATGAGTCAAACTCAAACTCTGACTGATAATCTACAATGACTATAGTCTAAGTTTGATAATCTTCAAGGTCATCATGAAACACTCTTAGCCGATCATGAGAAGCTTTCTTATGAATTTCTTCAGAGAAAGCAAGATCTTGAGAAGCTAAGGGTGAGTCATGAAGATCTTCAGAAGGAAAATGATTCATTACTTGCTCAACAAATCAGTTCCGCTCAGGAAGAATTTATTCCACCATGTTTGAAATGCATTTAATGAGAATCTGCTAATTCCTCACCTGAAAGTTCAAATGCTTCTATTGCTGCAAATTCTTCAACTATTTCTGTGGTCACAAATTCCTCATCTGAGGATACCACAAGTATCACTGACAATGCAGGGTTGAAGGAATTGTATGTGATAGGCATGTACAAAAGCCTCAAAGGGCATCAGGCTCTTTGTGATGTGCTTAAGAAGCAGATCCTCAACAGGAACCCTAAGAAAGAGGGTATTGCATTTGAGAGGAAACTCAATGCAGATGGAACCTATTGGAAACCT
This sequence comes from Thinopyrum obtusiflorum, assembly GCA_036873465.1. Lineage (NCBI taxonomy): Eukaryota > Viridiplantae > Streptophyta > Magnoliopsida > Poales > Poaceae > Thinopyrum > Thinopyrum obtusiflorum. Next base: position 12,673 of record JAAAWM010010055.1, read on the forward strand.
GAGCAGTATCCCAAAACCTCATGGGTTGCTGTGAAAGGACCTCCCTTAGATCCATCCACCTTATCTGGCTTTACATGTGAATCTTCATATTCATCTGATGAGTCATTTGACTCCAACTATAAGCTATTCAAAAATCAGAATGGTGAAGTATTTGCTAGATATGTTGGAACTAACTGCAGGAATGGTCCTCCTATGAAGAAAATCTGGGTTCCCAAAAGGTGCCTTGAAAGTCTTCAGGTGAATGTCCTCATGACACCACCTATGAAGAACAGGAACCCCAGATCAAATTCTTCATATGGACCAAAGTCTTCATATGGATCAAAATCCTCACGTGGATCAAATTCCTCATATGGATCCAAGTCCTCATATGGATCAAATTCCTCATATGAGCATCATTGTGCTAATGCTTCTGTTTCACAGGGAAACTCTAAGGGTCATGAATATGTGCATTATTCTTCAAATCATTATGTTCATAAATCCTCGAAGAATTTCTCTGCTTATTCATATGCATACTCTAACCCCTCTTCTGTGAAACGAAGTGCATTGGCTTCAATGCCATCCTTCTCTTATGGAGCTCGCAGGATGATGAACACTTTGCCACCCCTCCAGATGTGGGTGGTGAAGAAAAAGAACTAATCTCTTATGCAGGATTAGGTCTCCAGACGAACTTGAACGTCTGATGAATTTGCTGGAGACCTGAGAATGCTTGAAAGGACGCAAGCTAATCATGAAGAAATGATTCACTCATTTCTCACGTCTATATATATATATATATATATATGTGTGTGTGTGTGTGTGTGTGTGTGTGTGTGTTGCATTATTTGATGAATTTCTGTTTGATGAATCTGATGTCATATTCTTCACTCTGAAGTATATGAGTTCATAAGAAGCACTAATTCATCTGCAGGATGATTTACCCAAAGCTACTGAGTGGGTCCTCGATAGTGGATGTACAAATCACATGACCGGTGACAAGGGCATACTAATGGACTCTGTTTTATGTCCATCGCATCTAAAGCATATCACCTACGCTGACAAAGGCAAAAGCAAGGTATTGGGTCTAGGTAGGGTTGCAATCTCAAAGGATCGACACATGGACAAAGTCATGCTTGTCGATTCCCTCGGATTCAACCTCATGTCTATCTCAATGCTATGTGATCTTGATATGGTTGTCGTCTTTGGCAAATATCGTTGCTTAGTGCTCATGGAATCTGACAATTCCAAAGTCTTCGAAGGCTTTAGGAGAGAAGACTTGTATATTGTTGATTTCTCTGCAGGACCACAGCCTGCCACATGTCTACTTGCAAAAGCTTCAGAAGGCTGGCTATGGCATCATCGACTTGGTCATGCTGGCATGAGGAACTTGCACATGCTTGTGAAGAAGAAGCACGTCATTGGCATTGAGGGTGTCAAATTCCTCAAAGATCATCTTTGTGAGGCTTTTGAGGCTGGAAAGATGACCAGAGCCAAGCACCCCTCAAAGACTATCATGACTACCTCTCGTCCTTTTGAATTGCTTCATATGGACCTCTTTGGTCCTACTCATTATGCCACTCTAACAAATGCAGCATCTCTATATGGCTTTGTCATTGTTGATGATTATTCTCGTTACCCATGGCTACACATCATTACTTACAAAACTAAAGTGCAGGAAGTCTTCAGATGATTTTCCTCAAGGGCCTCGACAAATTTCGGTGTGAAGATCAAGCATATACGTAGTGACAATGGGACCGAGTTCAAGAATACTGGTCTTGATGACTATCTTGATGAACTTGGTATTTCTCATAAGTTATCTGCCCCATACACTCCTCAGCAGAATGGCGTTGTGGAGCGCAAGAACATGACTCTTGTTGAGATGGCTCGCACTATGCTTGATGAATACAAGACACCTCGTCGCTTCTGGCCTGAGGCTATTGATACTTCATGCCACATCATCAACAGGGTATATCTTCACAAATTCTTCAAGAAGACCTCATATGAACTCCTCACTGACAAGAAACCCAATGTGAGTTATTTCAAAGTCTTCGTTGCTAAATGTTGGATTAGAGATCCTCATCACAACTCTAAATTTGCACCGAAAGCACATGAAGGTTTTATGCTTGGTTACGAAAAGGACTCGCACACCTACAGAGTCTTTAACACCTATCACAACAAGGTTGTTGAAATTGTAGATGTGCGGTTCGATGAAACTAACAGCTCGCAAAGAGAGCACCTACCTCCTGTGCTAGATGAAATGTCTCCTGAGGAATCCATCAAGTTAAAGGCTACTGAGGATGTCATACCCACTGAAGAATCTGCTGAAGAAGTCATCCCAGATCATGAGGAAAATCATGCTGTTGCATCTGAACAAAATGTTGAGCCTAATCAAAGTCATCAACCTGCTCACCCTCGCGTTGCAAATGAAGTGCAAATTGAGAGAATCATCGACGACATCAACGCACCAGGTCCTCTCACACGCTCAAAAGCTTCACATTTGTCTAACTTTTGTGGGCACTTTGCTTTCATCTCTATCATAGATCCCACCAAAGTTGATGAGGCATTTCTGGAGCCTGAGTGGATTCAAGCTATACAAGAGGAATTGCATCAATTCGACCTCAACAATGTGTGGGAACTTGTCAAGTGACCAGATCCTCGCAAGCACAATGTCATCGGTACCAAATGGATCTATCACAACAAGCAAGATGAAAATGGCCTAGTGGTGAGGAACAAGGCTTGTCTTGTAGCTCAAGGCTACACACAGGTTGAAGGAATTGATTTCGATGAAACTTTTGCACCTGTTGCTAGACTTGAGGCTATTCGCATATTGCTTGCTTATGCTAACCATCATAATATCATCTTATATCAAATGGATGTGAAAAGTGCATTCCTCAATGGTAAGCTTGAGGAAGAAGTATATGTGGCTCAACCCCTAGGTTTTGAAGATCCTAAGCATCCTGACAAGGTCTTCAGACTCAACAAGGCCCTCTATGGCCTCAAGCAGGCCCCTCGGGCGTGGTATGATACACTGAAGGAATTCCTCATGAAGAAAGGCTTCAAACCCGGTTCACTTGACCCAACTCTTTTCACCAAAACTTATGATGATGAATTATTCGTGTGCCAAATATATGTTGATGATATTATCTTTGGCTGTAATAACCAATGTTACAGTGATGAATTTGCCTATATGATGAGTGAGGAATATCAAATGTCTATGATGGGAGAATTGAAATTCTTCTTAGGTCTTCAAATTCATCAACAACGCAATGGCATCTTCATATCTCAAGAGAAATACCTCAAGGACGTTCTGAGGAAATTCGGCATGCAAGATTGCAAAGGCGTCAAAATCCCTATGCCCAAAAATGGCCATCTATGCACCGATGAAAATGGTATAGACTTCGATCAAAAGGTATACCGCTTCATGATTGGCTCCTTATTGTATCTATGTGCATCTAGGCCAGATATTATGCTTAGTGTTTGTATGTGTGCCCGTTTTCAAGCAACACCAAAGGAATCACACCATAAGGCTGTGAAACATATTCTTCGATATCTAGCTCACACGGGGGGGGGGGGGGGGGGGGGGGGGGGGGGGGGGGGGGGGGGGGGGGGGGGGGGGGGGGGGGGGGGGGGGGGGGGGGGGGGGGGGGGGGGGGGGGGGGGGGGGGGGGGGGGGGGGGGGGGGGGGGGGGGGGGGGGGGGGGGGGGGGGGGGGGGGGGGGGGGGGGGGGGGGGGGGGGGGGGGGGGGGGGGGGGGGGGGGGGGGGGGGGGGGGGGGGGGGGGGGGGGGGGGGGGGGGGGGGGGGGGGGGGGGGGGGGGGGGGGGGGGGGGGGGGGGGGGGGGGGGGGGGGGGGGGGGGGGGGGGGGGGGGGGGGGGGGGGGGGGGGGGGGGGGGGGGGGGGGGGGGGGGGGGGGGGGGGGGGGGGGGGGGGGGGGGGGGGGGGGGGGGGGGGGGGGGGGGGGGGGGGGGGGGGGGGAGATTCGTCATCATTTTCTTTGAGATCATGTGTTAAAGGGCGACATCTCTATTGATCACGTGAAAACTGATGAACAGCTAGTAGATATCTTCACAAAGCCCTTGGATGAGAACAGATTTAGCAAGTTGCGGTGTGAGCTAAATATCTTAGAATCATTGAATGTTCTTTGAAAGGACACACATCCTAACACTTATGCAAAATTGATGACTTAGATGTGCAACACACGAAGTAACGTTTTTCTTCAATCAATGAAGACTAACCCTCTAAGTGTGAAGAAATTAATGAAGAATTTTATTCTCAGAGCCCTATGACAATAGTACGTGGCGTCTAAAATCATCATTCCTATACTGTGGGTCATGCCACCAACAATAGTTGAAAATCTTCAAAATTGAGTTTTTTTTTCATTTTTCAAATTCTTCAACTTTGCAAAGTCTTCAAGCTTTTTGACTGGTGTTCTTCATTGACTATATATCTCTACTCCTAATGGAGCAGTTGGTAGCCTGGTACTCCGGTTTTATTTTCGTCCGGTTTTATTTCCTCCCACCTTCCACCACCTCTCCCACAGATTTTACTTTTTCTCATTAAAAAACCAAATCCCATTGAAGTGAGATCTTATTTCGTGCTTGCTTTGGCAGGTGTTGATTCATTTTAATCATGTAAATAATAGTTAATTAAGAATTAAAAAATGCACCATATATATTAGATCACCTTCCTAAAATATAGACATAATATTTTCCTCGATAACCTTCCAAAACAAAATGACATATTTCTCAATAAGAAATCATTAATCCCGCGCACTATACCATATTATTATCATTATCTCTACTATTAATTATCTCTACTATTAATTGACAATCACATGTTTCCTAATATAACAAGAATAATATATCTTTTTCTTATGGGCGTACACATCCGCACGCCCCTGCGGAGAGACGCCGTGCGCGACACCATGGAGGACGCCGTAGTCGGGCCTGATGTCGAGGCGGTACTCAAGAATGTCAGGGCGTGCATCACGGCATCGAGGACGGCCGTGGCGAAAGGAGGGTCGTCAGACCGCCACGTACATGCATTCGTGGATGCGGTCATATTATATTTCTTATCAGTCATACAGAGAGCCAGACAAGCTACATTATCAAAGGGGGGGGGTCAAGTGTGACCATTCAAATGTTAAGAAATTCGTTTAAAAAATGTGTGCTGCAATACTCGATAGTCGTCGTCGTTCGTAATAGTCATTCATGCAAAAATATTCTAGAAATCGAGCGCAGAATCAATTTGGAAAGCAAACCATTAATGCAATTAATTAGCTAGAGAGTTAATTATGTATGCTCTTAATTAGATCCATTTAAATAGAAATTATTTTTCGCATCGAATCAATTTGGAAACCGAGTGATTAATGCAATTAATTAATTAGCTAGACACTTAGGGCCTGTTCTGGAACCTCCCAGCTTCTCCAAAACTTCCCAAATCTAGCTTCTCGCTCGGCTTCTCGCTTCAGGTGGCGATCTGGAAATGTTCGGCAGCTGAGGCAGCTTCTCCCAACGCCCTGTTGATCTGGCAGCCCAGCTGGGGGCGCTGTAGGCCTTTGTTGCCACCTGGGCCGGCTAGAGGGAGCCTGTTTAAGAGAGAACACGAGGCACAGGGGATACATGAGCGAGCGAAACAGTGCGGATTCCTAGTTGAGTGAGGAGGAGCGCTGATAGATCGAAGCATTTTCTTAGGCGGTGGCATTACAGTCGTAATAATGTCCAACTCCAGATTCCTGTTTAACGAGAAGCTGGTCTTCCCTCCCTCCACAAAAATACACTACAGCCCAGGATAGCTTCGAGAATCTTAGCTTTTGGAGCTGTAGCATTCGGGTTGGTTTCTGGCAGAGATTTTGTGAAGTTTGGAGTTGGAGGACATCAGAATAGGCCCTTAATTATGCTACACATAATTAGAAGTAGGGATTTTTTTTCCCAATTAGGAAGATAATTAATTGATTTGATTGGTAGTTAAGTAGGCATGCGGAGAATTGGGTAGGCTTTTAATTATTTGTGTAATCCCTACTCTTAAAGCCTCTGTAAGTAGGTCATCGCTCATTTCGTTCGTCGTCACCCCTCCCCATCAACTGATAGATGCCCCTCCCACTGATTTTTGTTTCGTTGACCACCACCACCGGTTTTCATCTCTAGCCCCATCGATTTTCTTTCCATCTCACACCTCGGTTGCCCAAAAAAAAACCAAAACTCCATAAACAAAAGCAACGATATCCTCTCGCAACCATATACCAGCACTCTCCATATAAATCAGCCTCTTCTTTTGAAGGAAAGAAATCAGGACGCGTGTGTCTTCTCTTCTTTGGAAGGAAACAAATCAGAACGCTGCCGAACCAACCAGGATGCGCAATCAGATTTGATTCGATCTACTGGAGCCGCCATATAAACCAGCCTCCCCACAATAGCGCACCACTCCACAACCCTAATCTCCCAAAGTTCCTTCCACATCAAGCGGTCTAGGCTAGCGGTGGCGCGCAGGTCCCCCACTCAACCATCTCTGACGTCCCCTCGATGCGTCTCCCTTGTAGCCAAGCCTTCAACGAGGCTTTGACTCTCCTGTATGGTCGTATGGATGCATCTAGGTCGTTGTCGGCCTGCCCTGCGAGGTTGTGATGTGGTCTCGGGGGGGGGGGGGGGGGGGGGGGGGGGGGGGGGGGGGGGGGGGGGGGGGGGGGGGGGGGGGGGGGGGGGGGGGGGGGGGGGGGGGGGGGGGGGGGGGGGGGGGGGGGCCGTCGTTGCTGCATCTTGAGCATAGTTGTGCCAAGGATTTCCTCCTGTCTATCGAGTATGCATCCGCCTGTTGCCCTGGCACACGGTGGCGGCGGCCACCGACGTGACGTTGGTCGTGGCTGCTCTCCTTCCCCTATGTTGCGTGAGGCATGGGCCTGTAGATCCTTTCTCCACTGACCAGAGCGTGAATCACTTTTCTTGTGCTAGATGTATTTATCATGGATCTTATCAAGATTTCAGATCTAGATGTATCATGTGCTTGATGTATTTGTGATGGATCTTGTCTACTACCAGATCTGGATGTGTACGCTTGTTTGAGAAGATTTGTTGATGCATGCTTGCTCGGTGTTCATTGTGCATGTGTAAATGCGTGGATGATCTGATATGTATGCGTGTGCGCATGTATTTTGTATCTCAATTTTAGTACTTTTGTTGAACATGAGGAAGCTTAAAATTTGCTTCGGAGACATAATTTATCAATATAGAAAAGTAACACATAGACGGAATCAAATCTGGTTGGAGAAGTCGATTGTACCTTCTTCCCGGGTGCCCAATATAGATGACTAATGTTGATGATGTGATTCACTTGCCTTGTTTTTAAAGAACAGATGTGCAACACAACAATGCAAAGAGAATCTCATGGAGGAGGGAGAATAAGACATATTTGTGGAGTTGAAGGAGCACATGAAAGTAGATATGTTGGTGAGGGTGGAAATTGAAATGCATGCTTGGACAAAATATTTAGAGGAAAGCAAGAGATAGACAAGAAGTACTTGTGACAACATAGTCATAAGCATGCGATGTATAATAATATATTTTATATGTTTTCATAGATAAGTTTGTTGTTTGAGGGTAACACACACGCATTCAACTAGATTTAGCTTCCTTGGATTAGGAATAGATCGAATAGGTGATGCGGTCGGGTTGTTTTTTAACCTTGCGAGACAACAAAATAATGACATTGAAGCTACATGTAGAGTCAAGGGGCAATAGATTGAGAGGATGAATGATGTATGGACAAAGAAGATGACGGACAACAAGTTCAGCAAGAAAGACCAGCTAGAGGGGTGCTTACTGTTTGTAAGAATAGAGAGAAGATGGTGCTTGCATTTGTGTTATGGTTGAACATTCCATGCAATATGCTTGTTCATAGGGAGGAAAATGACCATTGGTTATAAATTTATTTGTTGGGACGTGGCAACGCACGTGCAATCTACTAGTATATATATATATATATATATATATATTTGAGTTTTCATGTCCTCAACAGCATTCACTTATTGCTAATTCTTCAAGTTGATTTTCTTCTAAGTGAATGTGATCGGACCCGTTCCCCCTCTATGCTAAACTCAACCCAGTCTATTCACAAATTCTTCATGTGCGCTCTGTTTGAAACCGTTCAAAGTCTTCACTGTGTCCTTGACAGCTGAAGAATTTGTGAGCGAAACATTAACATTTTCATATCTAAATTTTTAGCTTTTGCCGCTCAAACCGTTCAGCATCCCACGATGGATTAAAATATTCACCCATGATCCCCCAAATCTCCACCTCTCTATACGTGGGTGACACATGTTGTTAGAAGAGTAAGGGTCAGGGGCATGTTCGTCCAAAAACTTCAGACGGGCAGTTTTTTCACCGTGGCTATAAATACCCCTCCCCTTCCTCAGACCTCATTTACTTCGCTCGACCTCCATCTCGCTCGAGCTCTCAGACCTAGCACCATCGCTACTCTCCATCGTCGCTGGTGAGGAAGAGCTTCACTGCCTCGACCTCATCGCCGTCGTACTCGCACCGGACGCGGAAATCTTCACTCCGTCGCTGCCGTAGTTGTCTCTTGCCGCCAAGTTAGGGCGTGGGAGATCTGAACGGACGAACTTCTCCAACTCCACTCCCAGTTCATCGTGTTCTTCATCCAGGGTAAATAAAATCTAATTTTACTGCCCTACTTTGATTCTTATGATTTCCACAAAATCTTCAAAAGGTGTTTATTCTTCAACTTCCCACTCCTTAAACACCCGAATGCTTCTGTATCTTGATTTGTTTCTCTAAGCTATGTTTTTCTTCAAGATTCCTCAATTGTGTGGATTTTCAAATCTATACAACTCTGAAACCTAAGTCAAGAACGCTTAGTGAAATTTCTCAAGACACCTATGGTCATATTCCTCAAACTTGATACTTTTGAAAAAATTCTGAGAGCGCATATGACCTCTCCAAATTCTTCGCACCTATACTCTGTTCACAGGTACAAAATGTCCACTGCTGAATCACTAGGTTCTCATCAACTTAACTCATTTGCAGCGTTCCTCGAAGATAATTTGCATACTTCCTTAGAAACTTCCAAAGTTCAAAGTCCTCAAGTGAGGAAAATGGCAGATGGGAAGAGACCTCAGAAGGGAGGAAAGAGGCCAGAGACGAACACTGCGTTTGAAATCCCTAAAGATATCTATGCTGAGTACTGCACACCGGATGAAGCCACTCATGGCAAAGAGAACAAGAATCAACGCAAAGTGCGCATACAGAGTATTGAGAGGAGATGGGCTAGGGAATGGAGGGAATATCGCTATGTTACTCCCAAGTACATGAAGAAATTCGTTGTACACCCTCCATGTCCAAGACCTCCATTGGTTGCTGGCCAAGTAGCTGATCCCTCCAGCGTCCGACGAGGTGAGGAATTACCAAAAGAATGGGCCAAGCGCCAAGCCAAATTGGCTAAAATTGCAAAAGAAGCAGTGAAGAAATTCAATGAGGATTCTCAAGCTGCTGCTGCTGAGGCCTCTGCCAGTAAGCCTAAAAAGGCTATGCCGAAGAAATCAGCTATGAAGCCGAGTTCCTCAACAGAAATGCCCTCACGGCCAAGTTCTTCAAAGTCAAAACCCTCAAGGCAAATTCCTCAGGCAACTTCTTCAAGGGCAGTACCAATCCCCTCTGTTGCCACAAAATCCTCAGCTGCTGCCACAAAGTCCTCAACACCAGTGCACCTTGCAATGTGTTAATGGACTGCAGGCTTTTCAATTGCTTCTGGAGCATCTGCAAGTTCCTCAGCTCCACCACAGTCCTCAACAGGTCCAACTCTGCTGAAGAAAAAGGCCACTGCTAGACGTGGAACGAGGCCAAGTCCTCATAAGAAGCATGTGGTGTTCCATGTCCCGTCTGATGATGATGAAGTTGATGATGAACTTGCTGAAATCATCAAGGACAGACAAGAAAGTGCCGCTAGAGCCAAAGGTAGTTCTGTGCCTCTAATGCTGGATCCGAAGAAGATCCTCGACTTCATTGACCTCTGGCACAAATATCCCAACACTCCACTGCCTGACCTAAACCTCACTCCTGGTCAAAGTCATATGTTGACGGCATTCATAAGTGAAGAAAAATGGAAATTTGAAAAGGGCCGACAAGTCAAGAAGGCTCAGTACAAGAAGGAGCGTTTTTTGAAGAACAACATTCTGAACATGTCTCCTGAAGAACTTGTAACTCTGCAAAAGGAAATCAAAGGTCTCAGTGATGAATTTGACAGATATTATGCCGATTGGCTAGGTGCCAAAGTTAGGTTTGTCAAGCTTGCCAAGAACCTCAAGCCTAATGTTGCAGCACCATCGCAATGACAAATTCCTCAGGCTGATACTTCTGCTCAGTCTGTTGAAGAAAATGAAAGTGCAGCTGATGAAAATCAGGCTACCCAAGAAGCTACCAGGGCTGATGAAGAAATTCCAGCTCCTGAAGACCATGCCAGGGCAACCACCAATGTTGCGCCTGAAGAACAACCCAGGCCAGCTGAAGAATGTGTTGCGCCTGAAGAAACTGAACATGCCAGGGCAACTACATCAGTTGTGCCTAAAGAAACTGAACCAACCCCATCTGCTCCTCCTGCTAAATCTTCAACAGTGAAGAAAATCAGTATTCCTTCTGCATCAGAAGTGAAGAAGACAAAAGCTGCGGAGAAGGCAGTTGTGAAGAAGAGAAAAGCATCAACCACTGCAGGGTCCTCAGCTCCCAAGAAAGTGAGGACTTTGACAAGTTCCTTCACTAACCCAATTGATGCTGTTCCGATCTTGAATGTACCATCAAAGGAGCTCATTCCTTTTGGTGAGGAATATGTCATTCCAGATGACACAGATGAAGAAAATCCTTCTGCTGCTTCTTCAGAGCAGTTGGATGAAGAAATTGATTTGGAAGATATCCCTTCCACCCCACTGGTATCATCGCCCATGCCTCAGTTCACAGCTGAGAGGCAGGCATTGAGGAAATTGAAGAAGACGTGGACATTGGTTCAACTACGCCTGTGCTGAATGAGGACTATTGGGAAAATCTTCACCCCAATTCACCATTGACCACACATCTGCATCCAATTCCTCAGTCCCCTGTGCAAACTGAAGAAATTCAAATGGGGTCTGAAGGACATCAAACTTCTCTTCTTTCCATTCCTGAAGACATTCCAGCTGCAGCAGCTGAAGAAATGGAAAATCCAATCGCTGCTGGAGAACCTGCACCTTCAATTCCTCAGACAGCAGCTCCAGAGATTCTGACAAAAGAGGTTGTGAGACCATCAACTGCAAATCTTCAGCCCAAGCAGCAAAATCCTCATGCAAAAAGGCCAAAATTCAAGGCTGACAATTTCTTCGCTGAGCATCATTTCTTCACTGATTTTAATCCATATGACTCAGCAAGACTTCGACGCAAGCGGTTCTGGACTGCCAGCCAGATGAATTTTTATTCATCACTTCTGTTTGATAAGGACAAGGTATTTGAGCACCGTCAAATTCCTCATGTGGATATGGAGTCCATTCCCTGCTTCCAACCTGTCTTGAATGTTCTTCACGAAACTGGGCTCCTGAATTTTTGTGCTGACATCTGCGATTGGAATGAAGAGCTAATTCTTCAATTCTATGCTACTCTGCACCTCACTGGCAATGTGGCTGATGTGAATTCATGGGTGCTTGACTGGATGACTGAGAACACGCACTACAAAGCTCCGGCCTCTGAATTACTTCATACCGTTCTAGTTAGTCCTGCTGCTGAAGGCGCAAGGCTTATGTATGAAGAACCTGAACTTTTTCATCATCTGATGCAAGTGCTAATGAAGCCTTTGAAGGCTGGCCAAGCTCCAAGAACCACCTTCCTAGTGAAGGATTTGCTTTATGTGCCTAGGACAATCTACCGCATCCTGACCAAAACCCTCAGTCCGATCAAAGGCCACAACTCTGAAGAAGAGGAAGTTGTTGGCATCATGAAGAATCTGCTGTTCAACATTATACATGGCATTCCCATTAACTACCATGATTTCTTCATGAGGACTTTGGCAAATGTTGCACTGTCACCGTTTGAGTTGAAGCCTTATGCTCCAAGGATTATGAAATTCATCAGAACCAGGTCTTCAATTCACTACAAGGCAGATTGTCAGAATCACCTCAGCTATTTGCCTCCCATTGAAGTCCTCAAAGGGACTATTTCCTCAGTTGATAAAAAAGGCAAAGCTGCTGTTATTGATAAAGGCACTCATCCATTGGATGGTCAGTTTCACAAAGCTGCATCTTACTCTACCAATGATGACTCTGCAACTCAAGACTCTACCGCAAAAGCCTCAAAGCAAAATCCTCAAGCCACTGCTCCACGAGTGATGACTGATCATGAGCTTCTTCTAAGTCTTCATCAGAAGGTCTATCGCAATCACAAGTGGGTCAAGCGTCAATTTGGCTCAATTCTTCAGAACATGACTGTCACACAAAACACTGTGAAGAAGAATCACTACTATGCGCATGAAATCTTCGATCGCACTTGGGCCATATTGTCTCACCTCTACGGTGATGAAGACCTCAAGCAGATGGGATTTCAAAAGGCTTTGACTGGTCTCAGCCTCCTTCGAAGAAATTCAAGAAGGTTAAAGTTCCTCAGCTGGTCACAAGTTCATATTCTTCATCGCGTGAGACGGATGAAGATGAAGACCTCAACGACACTGCGGCAGGCCCTACCTCAACGGACGACCCCAACAACGCTGGCGCTCCTCCATCGACTTCATGATGATATTCTTCAGGGGCGTTAGTCCTCATTTTTCATCCCTTTTTGTCATTCGATGACAAAGGGGGAGAAATTTGATCTAGTCTTCAAGCGGGTCTTATATATGGGTTGTTTTTTGTTAAGTTACAACTCTCGCTCTTCTGAAGTGTTTGTTGGTTGAGTTGTAAACTTAAGTCCTATGGTGGTCTGATACTTTTGAACTGCTTTCTGCATGCTTATTTCCTCAAGTACCTTAATGCACGCATGCTGAATTTCGTCAGACACCATATTTCATCATGCATTTCAAATTCTTCATATCATATGTTAAATGCGTGTATGACTTACAAGATATAGGGGGAGATCTCCATGATTTTACTCTACAATGTGCATTTGCAATCAAAGCAAATTCCTCAAATATGCACATCGTCAGGGGGGTTCTTCTATATCTTGCTATCAAATTCCTCAATATCAGTATTTACACTTCTTATGTTTTATCCCCATTGAAAACTTAACCTATTTGTCATCAATCACCAAAAAGGGGGAGATTGTAAGTGCATCTAGTGCCCCTTGGTGATTTTGGTGTATTGAAGACTTATAGGTTAAGGGACTAATGTGTTTGTAAGTGTACACAGGTTCTATAAGTCTATGAGGAGTTAGATATTTATGATGAAAGTCGACCCATGAAAATGAATGTCTTCAGTTGAAGACTTTGGTTTTCTTAAAGACTTTGAAAATGAGGAAATTGGTGTGACCTTGAAGACTTTGATATTGATGCGAGGATTATGAAGTATGAAGACTTTTGTTTTCGTATTTTCATTTTTCTCTTTCCTGAGTCATAGGAAACACCGTACTGTTAAAGGGGGTTGGGGTAAAACTAAGGAAAAGTTTCCAAGTGATGCTCATCTCAAAGCCTACACATACCCAATCCTTTCGAGTGAAGCCATTTGAGGGGGGGGGGGGGGGGGGGGGGGGGGGGGGGGGGGGGGGGGGGGGGGGGGGGGGGGGGGGGGGGGGGGGGGGGGGGGGGGGGGGGGGGGGGGGGGGGGGGGGGGGGGGGGGGGGGGGGGGGGGGGGGGGGGGGGGGGGGGGGGGGGGGGGGGGGGGGGGGGGGGGGGGGGGGGGGGGGGGGGGGGGGGGGGGGGGGGGGGGGGGGGGGGGGGGGGGGGGGGGGGGGGGGGGGGGGGGGGGGGGGGGGGGGGGGGGGGGGGGGGGGGGGGGGGGGGGGGGGGGGGGGGGGGGGGGGGGGGGGGGGGGGGGGGGGGGGGGGGGGGGGGGGGGGGGGGGGGGGGGGGGGGGGGGGGGGGGGGGGGGGGGGGGGGGGGGGGGGGGGGGGGGGGGGGGGGGGGGGGGGGGGGGGGGGGGGGGGGGGGGGGGGGGGGGGGGGGGGGGGGGGGGGGGGGGGGGGGGGGGGGGGGGGGGGGGGGGGGGGGGGGGGGGGGGGGGGGGGGGGGGGGGGGGGGGGGGGGGGGGGGGGGGGGGGGGGGGGGGGGGGGGGGGGGGGGGGGGGGGGGGGGGGGGGGGGGGGGGGGGGGGGGGGGGGGGGGGGGGGGGGGGGGGGGGGGGGGGGGGGGGGGGGGGGGGGGGGGGGGGGGGGGGGGGGAATAAACTTGCAACACCACCACATGCTATTAATCCTGATATGTTGCAAGTTATTGATGACGCTACTTCTAGTATGAATGATGCTTATGATGATGCTAGTACCTTGCTTGATGATAATGTGCCACTAGGTGAATTTCTTGATGAACAAATTGCTAAAGCTAAAGAGAATGAAACTGATGAAATTACTAAAACTGATGAAGTCTTCGAAACTAAGAATTATAAAACACCTATTAGACCTAGCTCTCCTAGATTTGAATTGCCTAAGATACCTGAGGGTTATGTTATAGATGAGGAGATAGCTAGAGACTTTCTTGCTTGCAAAGATAGAGATGATCTTAAGAAATTATTATGCAAACTGAAAGAAAAATCTTTGAATGCTAGAATGAAATATGATCCTAAGTTTGCTACTTCACCTATCTTTGTTACCGATAAGGATTATGAATTCTCTGTCGAACCAGAGTTAATTACTTTGGTTGAATCTGATCATTTCCATGGCTATGAAACTAAAACTGTAGTGGCACATCTTACTAAATTAAATGATATAGCCACCTTATTTGCTCATGATGAGAAAATTCGCTATTACTATATCCTCAAATTATTTCTGTTCTCATTAAAGGGTGATGCTAAAATATGGTACAATACACTTGCTCCTGGTTGTGTGCGTAGTCCCCAGGATATGATTTATTATTTCTCTGAAAAATATTTTCCTACTCATAAGAAACAAGCTGCCTTACAGGAAATATTTAACTTTGTGCAAATTGAAGAAGAGAGTCTGCCACAAGCTTGGGGGAGGCTTCTCCAATTACATAATGCTTTGCCTGATCATCCTCTTAAGAAAAATGAAATACTTGATATCTTCTATAATGGACTAACTGATGCTTCTAGGGACTTCCTAGATAGTTGTGCTGGTTGTGTTTTCAGGGAACGAACTATTGAACAAGCTGAGGAATTATTGAATAACATATTGAAGAATTATGATGATTGGACTCTTCCTGAACCACCGCCTAAACCCACTCCGAAGAAGAAGGGTATCTTATCTCTCAGTCCTGAAGATATGCAAGAGGCAAAGAAATGTATGAAGGAGAAAGGTATTAAAGCTGAGGATGTTAAGAATTTACCACCTATTGAAGAAATACATGGCCTTGACACACCACCACCACGGGTGGTAGAGGTAAACTCTTTATGGAAATTTGATGAAGGTGACATCCCTTACAATAAACATCCTAGTCAATGCTTATATGAATTTGACAACTACATTAGGAAACAAGACCACTTCAATGCAAATGTTATGAAACAATTGAAACAAAATTCTGATATGATTGCTCACTTGAGTGACTTATTATTTAGAATCACTAATGATGTTAGAGGTGTAGGAAAACATGCCTCTATGATGCAAACTCAGTTAGAACAAGTTGCTAAATCTCAAAGAGAACTACTTAATGAAATGAATAATAACATGAATGATTATGTTGTTAGAGTAGCAATTAGAGGAGGCAAAATGACTCAGGAATCACTTTATCCTGAGGGACACCCTAAAATAATTGAACAAGACTCTCAAAGAATTAATACTGATGCACCTAGTCCTTCTAAAAAGAAAAAGAAAAAGAAAAAAATGATAGGACTTTGCATACCTCTAGTGAACCTGAGATAGAAAAACCTTCTGAGATAACAATGATGTTTCTATTTCTGATGCTGAAACTCAATCTGGTAATGAACATTCATCTAGTGATAATGAAAATGATAATGATGATGTTCATGTAGACACTCAACCAGACAATGATAAAGAACCAAATAATGATGTTGAGATAGAACCTGCTGTTGATCTTGATAACCCACAACCTAAAAATAAACGATATGATAAAGGAGACTTTGTTGCTAGAAAACATGGTAAAGAAAGAGAACCATGGGTTCAGAAACCCATGCCCTTTCCACCTAAACCATCTAAGAAAAAGGATGACGAAGAATTTGAACGCTTTGCTGAAATGCTTAGGTCAGTCTTTTTGCGCACTCGCTTGACTGATATTTTAAAGATGGCCCCATATGAAAAATACATGAAAGACATTATCACTAATAAAAGAAAGATACCTAAAGCTAAAATCTCCACCATGCTTGCTATTTATTCTTTTAAGGATGGAGTACCTAAAAAACTTGGAGATCCGGGAATACCACTATACCTTGCTCCATCAAAAGATATTATGTCAAAACTGCTTTGTGTGATCTAGGAGCTGGTGTTAGTGTTATGCCTTTCTCTTTATATAAAAGATTTGATTTGAATAAACTCACACCTACTGAAATATCTTTGCAAATGGCTGACAAATCAACTACCATACCTATCGGTATTTGTGAGGATGTGCCCGTTGTTGTTGCAAATGTTACTATCTTAACAGACTTTGTTATACTTGAGATGCCCGAGGACGACAACATGTCGATTATCCTTGGTAGACCCTTTTTGAATACTGCAGGGGCTGTTATTGATTGCAATAAAAGCAAAGTCACTTTTTATATCAATGGTAATGAGCATACGGTGCATTTTCCAAAGAAACAATTCCAAGTCAATGGTATTAATGTTATTGAAAAGTCTCCAACACTTACTATTGGAAGTTTTCAACTCCCTCTACCTACTGCCAAAAAGAAATATGAAATACTTATTGTTGGAGATATTCATATCCCCGTTGAGGTAACTTAGTGTTTTACGAAAGTTCTTCGGGTTCATGCTAATCGAAAGTGGTTGTTAATAAGACTTGATTAACCTTATTTATGGATCATTTTTTAGAGGTATGAAGTCGATGAAATTAGTAAGCACAACCTTCAGTCCTCACCTTTTGTTTTCTGTTTTTCTTACTTAAATAAAATAAAATGCCATGTTTATCCTGTTTTCTAAATTTCTCGTGCAATAAAAAAGTGCCCAAAAATAAAAGTGCTCAGAATGCCCTGAAATTTTAATACGATTTTTTTCTAAATATTTAAGAATTTCTGGCACAAATAACATCAAAGGGGGGTGCCCCTGGTTCCCACAGGACACCAGGGCGCGCCAGCGACCCCAGGCGCGCCCTGGTGGGTGGTGGGCTCCACGTGGGTCCCCTCACTTATCCCTTTAGCTCATGTCATCTCCTACCTCCAGAAAAAATCACCATACCTCTCTCTCTCTCTCGTGTTCTTGCTCTCAAACCCGCGGATTTCCATCTCTTTGCTTGAAGCTCTGTTTCCGAAACTGTTTTGGGGAATTGCTACTTGGTATGTGACTCCTCCATTGCTCCAATTAGTTTTTGCTCCAGTGGTTTATGTTTTGAATAATTAGCTACTCTTTGTGCTGCTGTAAATGTGCTTGCATGTTGAATTCTTAGAGTTCTAAGTGGTTTGAATGCTTAATATAGCCTCTAGGCATCCTTATGACTAGTTGCTATCAATCTTGTGAAGTTTTATTGACAAAAATTTTGTGACCCAAAAATTTCAGAAATTTGTACGCGAATAAAATGCCTCTTTGAAAGGAGTTCTTCGAGGAGGAGGTCCTCGGAGGCATCATCGAGTCGTAGCTCAATACGACAATCCTATGTTGAGCCCAGTGCAAACTCGACACGGGACGCAGACACCAAATCGTGCCTATGGCCGTGTAACGAGTTCATGGTTGGTGCAGGCATCAAGGAAGAATTTGAGAAATATGTTCACAACACCGAGCTCACTCCCTTCATCGAAGATAAGTGCATCCAACATCTCAACCTCACGGAGACGTTCACTAAGAAATTTAAATATCATCTTCGTGAGTCTAGAGTTTCATTTAGCCTTTATAATAATGCTTATACCATGCCTCTAGAATCCTTCTATGTTGCATGTAAAATTCCATTTTGGGGTTTGCTAGACGAGCCACCGAAATCTGAGTATGAGTCATTTTTTACTAGTCTTTGTTATGGAGAGGATAGAGGAGTGACACAAGGTAGAATAAAAAGTATTCATTTTCCATCCATTCATTACTTTGCACTCTTTAATGGCAAATGCATCATGGGCAAGCAAGATTGTGGTACACTTTGTGCCCCGGATTTGAGTCTCATATACACTGCCCTGACAGGAATTAAATGTTATAATCTTGGAGTGATTGTTGAACGGAGATTGCAACACAACGCTGTTAGTGGTCACTTTTATGGCGGGGTTTATGCTTATCGTGTAGCTAAGGAGCTGGGTGTGTCACCTTGGCCTAACAAACCCATTCTACCTACCTAGTACTTAGACTTTGAGGCCATGAAGCGCCATAAGTTCCTTAAGGGAACAATCACTAATTATACTTATGATACGTCTCCATCGTATCTACTTTTCCTAACGCTTTTCCTCTTGTTTTGGACTCTAATTTGTATGATTTGAATGAAACTAACCCGGACTGACGCTATTTTCAGCAGAACTACCATGGTGTTGTTTTTGTGCAGAAATAAAAGTTCTCGGATTGGAACGAAACTTGAAGGAAATATGCCCTAGAGGCAATAATAAAGTTATTATTTATTTCCTGGGGGGGGGGGGGGGGGGGGGGGGGGGGGGGGGGGGGGGGGGGGGGGGGGGGGGGGGGGGGGGGGGGGGGGGGGGGGGGGGGGGGGGGGGGGGGGGGGGGGGGGGGGGGGGGGGGGGGGGGGGGGGGGGGGGGGGGGGGGGGGGGGGGGGGGGGGGGGGGGGGGGGGGGGGGGGGGGGGGGGGGGGGGGGGGGGGGGGGGGGGGGGGGGGGGGGGGGGGGGGGGGGGGGGGGGGGGGGGGGGGGGGGGGGGGGGGGGGGGGGGGGGGGGGGGGGGGGGGGGGGGGGGGGGGGGGGGGGGGGGGGGGGGGGGGGGGGGGGGGGGGGGGGGGGGGGGGGGGGGGGGGGGGGGGGGGGGGGGGGGGGGGGGGGGGGGGGGGGGGGGGGGGGGGGGGGGGGGGGGGGGGGGGGGGGGGGGGGGGGGGGGGGGGGGGGGGGGGGGGGGGGGGGGGGGGGGGGGGGGGGGGGGGGGGGGGGGGGGGGGGGGGGGGGGGGGGGGGGGGGGGGGGGGGGGGGGGGGGGGGGGGGGGGGGGGGGGGGGGGGGGGGGGGGGGGGGGGGGGGGGGGGGGGGGGGGGGGGGGGGGGGGGGGGGGGGGGGGGGGGGGGGGGGGGGGGGGGGGGGGGGGGGGGGGGGGGGGGGGGGGGGGGGGGGGGGGGGGGGGGGGGGGGGGGGGGGGGGGGGGGGGGGGGGGGGGGGGGGGGGGGGGGGGGGGGGGGGGGGGGGGGGGGGGGGGGGGGGGGGGGGGGGGGGGGGGGGGGGGGGGGGGGGGGGGGGGGGGGGGGGGGGGGGGGGGGGGGGGGGGGGGGGGGGGGGGGGGGGGGGGGGGGGGGGGGGGGGGGGGGGGGGGGGGGGGGGGGGGGGGGGGGGGGGGGGGGGGGGGGGGGGGGGGGGGGGGGGGTGGTGACCGAATGTTGTTCGGAGTCCCGGATGAGATCACGGACATGACGAGGAACTCCGGAATGGTCCGGAAGTAAAGATTGATATGTGGATAGTAGTGTTTGATCTTCGGAAGGGTTCCGGAATCCATCGGAAGGGATTCCAGATGTTTCCTGAAATGTTTGGGCACGAGAACACTTTATCTGGGCCAAAGGGGAAAGCCCACGAGGTTTTTGGAAAGCGCAAAAGGAAGTTTTGCGGAGTCTAGGGGCCAGACGCCAGGGTCCCTAGCATCTGGGTCCAGACGCCGGGAACCCTGGCGTCTGGCCCTGGAGTCCGAGAAGGACTCTTGCCTTTCGGGTGAAACCGACTTTGTGGAGGCTTTTACTCCAAGTTTCGACCCCAAGGCTCAACATATAAATAGAGGGGTAGGGCTAGCACCCAAGACACATCAAGAAACACCAAGCCGTGTGCCGGCAACCCTGTCCCCTCTAGTTTATCCTCCGTCATAGTTTTCGTAGTGCTTAGGCGAAGCCCTGCAGAGATTGTTCTTCACCAACACCGTCACCACGCCGTCGTGCTGCCGGAACTCATCTACTATTTTACCCGTCTTGCTGGATCAAGAAGGCGAGGACGTCACCGAGCCAAATGTGTGCAGAACTCGGAGGTGCCGTGCTTTCGGTACTTGGATCGGTCGGATCGTGAAGACGTACGACTACATCAACCTCGTTGATATAACGCTTCCGCTTACGGTCTACGAGGGTACGTAGACAACACTCTCCCCTCTCGTTGCTATGCATCACCATGATCTTGCGTGTGCGTAGGATTTTTTTTTGAAATTACTACGTTCCCCAACAGTGGCATCCGAGCCAGGTTTTATG
>JAAAWM010010056.1:0-33244 GCA_036873465.1 Thinopyrum obtusiflorum
TTTCCTGTCACGCGCTACTGCTAAACGGGCCAACCCTGTGCACAATTTCAAAATTAGCAGCAACGAGGTGACAAAAAAGCGCGCTGCTACTATGGCATTAGCAGCAGCGGGCTCCCTGGCATCGCGCTAGTGGTAAACTTATGTCGTTGTGTACTGTCGGTGGATTTTTGTAGCAGCGCGGTTTAAGCGTCACGCGCTACTGCTAAGTTTGCACCAGTAGCGAGCTTTCTGTAGCCGCGCTGCTACTACTTAGTAGCAGCGCCTGTTTTTATGTCGCACTGCTGCTAAGATTCTGTGTATAAGGTTTTCCCTAGTAGTGGTTGTTAGTACTCCACTAGTACTATTGGATAGGGAGCTTAAAAAAGGTACTATTGGACTGGCTATACATGGAGAAATCCTAGCAGGAAGAGCATGCGCGAGAACAAGCACATTCACATGGTTGAAAACAAATTGGAAACCATCTCGAGTACAAATCTAAGAGTACTTACAAATCTAACGATATTGATTGGGCATTGTTGTATGTTGATACTTTTTCGATCAAAGTAGAGATACTTTGACTGCACATAAAACTTATATGTAAACTAGAAAGGATAGGAGGGAGTATATAGTACGTTCAAAAACAAAACGAACATTGAATACCATTTATATATGATTTGCGGATGCTATGATCACCGGTTCAAAATTTTGAATCCGCCTTAGGTGTCACACATGCCCCCACTCGTTCTCTCTCGATTTCATCTTGATCGATTGAAAGAGGACTAGGGTGGGTACAATACGTTCGTTTCGCTTATGAACGTACAATATACTCCCTCTGATCCCCACAGACCCCCCCATGGGTCATTTCTATCATAGAAACAGACAAAACCATTATCTCCTTGCACGACACGCAATTGATCTCTGAACATCAATCAATCTCATCAACATGTGTCGAGGCATGAACCGAATGGGATGTCAAAACTAATACGCGAAGCGACACATAGTAGAGGCAAAGTGAAACTTTAAATGAACCATTTGTTTGTATGCATGTTGGACAAATTACAAAACATTGGAAATACAAGCATGGTCTAGGCCCACATGCGAATGATACTCGGCGGAATGTTCAAATGAGGCATCCGGGAGGATGGACTCGACCGGAGGGCGACATGATCGATGGAAAAGAGGGTTGGAGAGGAATGAGAAATAAGCAAACGCCACATGATTATACTTGAACGGCTCAAATAAACAATAAGTTGTCTCGCTTGGCCGACATAGTGAAAGGCCTAATGCACAATGCGGAGCACTGACGCTCGAATATGGCCGGAAAAATAGGGAAACCAACATGTGGGGCACACCTGTCGGGATGACGTAGCACGGAGTAGTCCAATGGAGGATCTAGCCCACGACCTCCTCGCCACCGGCAACCATTCATGTGGGTCGTGGGGGCCAACAACATGGCGCAGCTCCAGCCCCGCCTCTGGACAGGATGACCGCGGTGAGCGACACGCTCATCGTCGCTAGACACGGTCGGTTTCAGTGTGCTGAGGGTGGCGTTAGTGCGGTGCCACGACCAACAGTATGCTTGGTTTGTGCCCAAGGTTGCCCCATCAAAGCATTGGGTAGCCAAAATTTTGGTTGAGGTTTTGGTTGCGGGGGGGGGGGGGGGGGGGGGGGGGGGGGGGGGGGGGGGGGGGGGGGGGGGGGGGGGGGGGGGGGGGGGGGGGGGGGGGGGGGGGGGGGGGGGGGGGGGGGGGGGGGGGGGGGGGGGGGGGGGGGGGGGGGGGGGGGGGGGGGGGGGGGGGGGGGGGGGGGGGGGGGGGGGGGGGGGGGGGGGGGGGGGGGGGGGGGGGGGGGGGGGGGGGGGGGGGGGGGGGGGGGGGGGGGGGGGGGGGGGGGGGGGGGGGGGGGGGGGGGGGGGGGGGGGGGGGGGGGGGGGGGGGGGGGGGGGGGGGGGGGGGGGGGGGGGGGGGGGGGGGGGGGGGGGGGGGGGGGGGGGGGGGGGGGGGGGGGGGGGGGGGGGGGGGGGGGGGGGGGGGGGGGGGGGGGGGGGGGGGGGGGGGGGGGGGGGGGGGGGGGGGGGGGGGGGGGGGGGGGGGGGGGGGGGGGGGGGGGGGGGGGGGGGGGGGGGGGGGGGGGGGGGGGGGGGGGGGGGGGGGGGGGGGGGGGGGGGGGGGGGGGGGGGGGGGGGGGGGGGGGGGGGGGGGGGGGGGGGGGGGGGGGGGGGGGGGGGGGGGGGGGGGGGGGGGGGGGGGGGGGGATCGTAGTCTTGCTGGACGGTGATAGGTTGGATGGGATCTATCATGCAATCGAGTTAGTTTTGTTAGGGTTTGACCCCTAGTGTCCACTATGTTCTGAGATTGATGTTGCTATGACTTTGCTATGCTTAATGCTTGTCACCAAGTCCCGAGTGCCATGATTTCAGATCTGAACCTATTATGTTTTCATCAATATATGAGTGTTCTTGATCCTATCTTGCAAGTCTATAGTCATCTATTATGTGTTATGATCTGTTAACCCCGAAGTGACAATAATCGGGATACTTACCGATGATGACCGTAGTTTGAGGAGTTCATGTATTCACTATGTGTTAATGCTTTGTTCTGGTTCTCTATTAAAAGGAGGCCTTAATATCCCTTAGTTTCCGTAAGGACCCCGCTGCCACGGGAGGGTAGGACAAAAGATGTCATGCAAGTTCTTCTCCATAAGCATGTATGACTATATTTGGAATACATGCCTACATTACATTGACGAACTGGAGCTAGTTCTGTGTCACCCTAGGTTATGACTGTTACATGATGAACCACATCCAACATAATTCTCCATCACCGATCCATTGCCTACGAGCTTTCCGCATATTGTTCTTCGCTTATTTACTTTCCCGTTGCTATTGCTATCAACACTACAAAATACCAAAAACATTACTTTTACTACTGTTACCTTTTGCTACTGTTACCACTATTATCATATTACTTTGCTACTAAATGGGGGGGGGGGGGGGGGGGGGGGGGGGGGGGGGGGGGGGGGGGGGGGGGGGGGGGGGGGGGGGGGGGGGGGGGGGGGGGGGGGGGGGGGGGGGGGGGGGGGGGGGGGGGGGGGGGGGGGGGGGGGGGGGGGGGGGGGGGGGGGGGGGGGGGGGGGGGGGGGGGGGGGGGGGGGGGGGGGGGGGGGGGGGGGGGGGGGGGGGGGGGGGGGGGGGGGGGGGGGGGGGGGGGGGGGGGGGGGGGGGGGGGGGGGGGGGGGGGGGGGGGGGGGGGGGGGGGGGGGGGGGGGGGGGGGGGGGGGGGGGGGGGGGGGGGGGGGGGGGGGGGGGGGGGGGGGGGGGGGGGGGGGGGGGGGGGGGGGGGGGGGGGGGGGGGGGGGGGGGGGGGGGGGGGGGGGGGGGGGGGGGGGGGGGGGGGGGGGGGGGGGGGGGGGGGGGGGGGGGGGGGGGGGGGGGGGGGGGGGGGGGGGGTACTTGACTAGCTCATTAATCAAAGATGGTTATGTTTCCTAACCATAGACAAAATAGTTGTTATTTGATTAATGGGATCACATCATTAGTTGAATGATCTGATTGACATGACCCATTCCATTAGCTTAGCACCTGATCGTTTAGTATGTTGCTATTGCTTTCTTCATAACTTATACATGTTCCTGTGACTATGAGATTATGCAACTCCCGTTTACCGGAGGAACACTTTGGGTGCTGCCAAACGTCACAACGTAACTGGGTGATTATAAAGGAGTACTACAGGTGTCTCCAAAGCTAGATGTTGGGTTGGCGTATTTCGAGATTAGGATTTGTCACTCCGATTGTCGGAGAGGTATCTCTAGGCCCTCTCGGTAATGCACATCACATAAGCCTTGCAAGCATTACAACTAATATGTTACTTGTGAGATGATGTATTACGGAACAAGTAAAGAGACTTGCCGGTAACGAGATTGAACTAGGTATTGGATACCGACGATCGAATCTCGGGCAAGTAACATACCGATGACAAAGGGAACAACGTATGTTGTTATGCGGTCTGACCGATAAAGATCTTCGTAGAATATGTAGGAGCCAATATGGGCATCCAGGTCCCGCTATTGGTTATTGACCGGAGATTTGTCTCAGTCATGTCTGCATTGTTCTCGAACCGTAGGGTCCGCACGCTTAACGTTACGATGACAGTTATTATGAGTTTATGCATTTTGATGTACCGAAGTAGGTTCAGAGTCCCGGATGTGATCACGGACATGACACGAGGAGTCTCGAAATGGTCGAGACATAAAGATTGATATATTGGACGGCTATATTTGGACACCGGAAGCGTTCCGGGTGATTTCGGAGAAAAGCGAAGCGGATCTGAATGTTGCAGACCCGTTGACTAAGCCTCTTCCACAAGCAAAACATGATCAGCACCAAGGCTCCATGGGTGTTAGAATCATTACGGTGTGGGGGGGGGGGGGGGGGGGGGGGGGGGGGGGGGGGGGGGGGGGGGGGGGGGGGGGGGGGGGGGGGGGGGGGGGGGGGGGGGGGGGGGGGGGGGGGGGGGGGGGGGGGGGGGGGGGGGGGGGGGGGGGGGGGGGGGGGGGGGGGGGGGGGGGGGGGGGGGGGGGGGGGGGGGGGGGGGGGGGGGGGGGGGGGGGGGGGGGGGGGGGGGGGGGGGGGGGGGGGGGGGGGGGGGGGGGGGGGGGGGGGGGGGGGGGGGGGGGGGGGGGGGGGGGGGGGGGGGGGGGGGGGGGGGGGGGGGGGGGGGGGGGGGGGGGGGGGGGGGGGGGGGGGGGGGGGGGGGGGGGGGGGGGGGGGGGGGGGGGGGGGGGGGGGGGGGGGGGGGGGGGGGGGGGGGGGGGGGGGGGGGGGGGGGGGGGGGGGGGGGGGGGGGGGGGGGGGGGGGGGGGGGGGGGGGGGGGGGGGGGGGGGGGGGGGGGGGGGGGGGGGGGGGGGGGGGGGGGGGGGGGGGGGGGGGGGGGGGGGGGGGGGGGGGGGGGGGGGGGGGGGGGGGGGGGGGGGGGGGGGGGGGGGGGGGGGGGGGGGGGGGGGGGGGGGGGGGGGGGGGGGGGGGGGGGGGGGGGGGGGGGGGGGGGGGGGGGGGGGGGGGGGGGGGGGGGGGGGGGGGGGGGGGGGGGGGGGGGGGGGGGGGGGGGGGGGGGGGGGGGGGGGGGGGGGGGGGGGGGGGGGGGGGGGGGGGGGGGGGGGGGGGGGGGGGGGGGGGGGGGGGGGGGGGGGGGGGGGGGGGGGGGGGGGGGGGGGGGGGGGGGGGGGGGGGGGGGGGGGGGGGGGGGGGGGGGGGGGGGGGGGGGGGGGGGGGGGGGGGGGGGGGGGGGGGGGGGGGGGGGGGGGGGGGGGGGGGGGGGGGGGGGGGGGGGGGGGGGGGGGGGGGGGGGGGGGGGGGGGGGGGGGGGGGGGGGGGGGGGGGGGGGGGGGGGGGGGGGGGGGGGGGGGGGGGGGGGGGGGGGGGGGGGGGGGGGGGGGGGGGGGGGGGGGGGGGGGGGGGGGGGGGGGGGGGGGGGGGGGGGGGGGGGGGGGGGGGGGGGGGGGGGGGGGGGGGGGGGGGGGGGGGGGGGGGGGGGGGGGGGGGGGGGGGGGGGGGGGGGGGGGGGGGGGGGGGGGGGGGGGGGGGGGGGGGGGGGGGGGGGGGGGGGGGGGGGGGGGGGGGGGGGGGGGGGGGGGGGGGGGGGGGGGGGGGGGGGGGGGGGGGGGGGGGGGGGGGGGGGGGGGGGGGGGGGGGGGGGGGGGGGGGGGGGGGGGGGGGGGGGGGGGGGGGGGGGGGGGGGGGGGGGGGGGGGGGGGGGGGGGGGGGGGGGGGGGGGGGGGGGGGGGGGGGGGGGGGGGGGGGGGGGGGGGGGGGGGGGGGGGGGGGGGGGGGGGGGGGGGGGGGGGGGGGGGGGGGGGGGGGGGGGGGGGGGGGGGGGGGGGGGGGGGGGGGGGGGGGGGGGGGGGGGGGGGGGGGGGGGGGGGGGGGGGGGGGGGGGGGGGGGGGGGGGGGGGGGGGGGGGGGGGGGGGGGGGGGGGGGGGGGGGGGGGGGGGGGGGGGGGGGGGGGGGGGGGGGGGGGGGGGGGGGGGGGGGGGGGGGGGGGGGGGGGGGGGGGGGGGGGGGGGGGGGGGGGGGGGGGGGGGGGGGGGGGGGGGGGGGGGGGGGGGGGGGGGGGGGGGGGGGGGGGGGGGGGGGGGGGGGGGGGGGGGGGGGGGGGGGGGGGGGGGGGGGGGGGGGGGGGGGGGGGGGGGGGGGGGGGGGGGGGGGGGGGGGGGGGGGGGGGGGGGGGGGGGGGGGGGGGGGGGGGGGGGGGGGGGGGGGGGGGGGGGGGGGGGGGGGGGGGGGGGGGGGGGGGGGGGGGGGGGGGGGGGGGGGGGGGGGGGGGGGGGGGGGGGGGGGGGGGGGGGGGGGGGGGGGGGGGGGGGGGGGGGGGGGGGGGGGGGGGGGGGGGGGGGGGGGGGGGGGGGGGGGGGGGGGGGGGGGGGGGGGGGGGGGGGGGGGGGGGGGGGGGGGGGGGGGGGGGGGGGGGGGGGGGGGGGGGGGGGGTGTTAATGCTTTATTCCGGTACTCTATTAAAAGGAGGCCTTAATATCCCTTAGTTTCCGTGAGGACCCCGCTGCTACGGGAGGGTAGGACAAAAGATGTCATGCAAGTTCTTTTCCATAAGCACGTATGACTATATTCGAAATACATGCCTACATTATATCAATGAACTGGAGCTAGTTCTGTGTCACCCTAGGTTATGACTGTTATATGATGAACCGCATTCGGCATAATTCTCTATCACCGATCCATTGCCTACGAGGTTTCCAAATATTGTTCTTTGGTTATTACTTTCCCGTTGCTATTGCTATCATCACTACAAAATACCAAAAATATTACTTTCACTACTGTTACTTTTTGTTACCGTTACCACCACTATCATATTATTTTGCTACTAAATACTTTGCTGCAGATATTAAGTTTTCAGGTGTGGTTGAATTGAAAACTCAGCTGCTAATACTTGAGAGTATTCTTTGGCTTCCCTTGTGTCGAATCAATAAATTTGGGTTGAATACTTTACCCTTGAAAACTGTTGCGATTCTCTATACTTGTGGGTTATCACTTGACAACATGCTCGACTGCTCTTCTTCAACAGCTCAGTGATCAACTTCGTGCTTAGTTTGCCATTAAGGACTTAGGTGTAGGTTAACGCAGCAGAACACAAAAAATTTCCGACGTACGCACCAGCCCAGGACCACTATGGAGACCCAATATATGGTTTGATATTTTTCGTTACCGACTCGTAGCACAGCGGAAGTAGAGTCGATGACGAATGGCGGTGCAGATCCCCGCGGCTAGGATTTACAACCTCCCAACCACGAGGATGTATACCTTCATCCGCCTCATGGACAGCCCTCCGGGAGGCGGTCGAACAGTCCCTCGAACGGTGTGGGGGGGGGGGGGGGGGGGGGGGGGGGGGGGGGGGGGGGGGGGGGGGGGGGGGGGGGGGGGGGGGGGGGGGGGGGGGGGGGGGGGGGGGGGGGGGGGGGGGGGGGGGGGGGGGGGGGGGGGGGGGGGGGGGGGGGGGGGGGGGGGGGGGGGGGGGGGGGGGGGGGGGGGGGGGGGGGGGGGGGGGGGGGGGGGGGGGGGGGGGGGGGGGGGGGGGGGGGGGGGGGGGGGGGGGGGGGGGGGGGGGGGGGGGGGGGGGGGGGGGGGGGGGGGGGGGGGGGGGGGGGGGGGGGGGGGGGGGGGGGGGGGGGGGGGGGGGGGGGGGGGGGGGGGGGGGGGGGGGGGGGGGGGGGGGGGGGGGGGGGGGGGGGGGGGGGGGGGGGGGGGGGGGGGGGGGGGGGGGGGGGGGGGGGGGGGGGGGGGGGGGGGGGGGGGGGGGGGGGGGGGGGGGGGGGGGGGGGGGGGGGGGGGGGGGGGGGGGGGGGGGGGGGGGGGGGGGGGGGGGGGGGGGGGGGGGGGGGGGGGGGGGGGGGGGGGGGGGGGGGGGGGGGGGGGGGGGGGGGGGGGGGGGGGGGGGGGGGGGGGGGGGGGGGGGGGGGGGGGGGGGGGGGGGGGGGGGGGGGGGGGGGGGGGGGGGGGGGGGGGGGGGGGGGGGGGGGGGGGGGGGGGGGGGGGGGGGGGGGGGGGGGGGGGGGGGGGGGGGGGGGGGGGGGGGGGGGGGGGGGGGGGGGGGGGGGGGGGGGGGGGGGGGGGGGGGGGGGGGGGGGGGGGGGGGGGGGGGGGGGGGGGGGGGGGGGGGGGGGGGGGGGGGGGGGGGGGGGGGGGGGGGGGGGGGGGGGGGGGGGGGGGGGGGGGGGGGGGGGGGGGGGGGGGGGGGGGGGGGGGGGGGGGGGGGGGGGGGGGGGGGGGGGGGGGGGGGGGGGGGGGGGGGGGGGGGGGGGGGGGGGGGGGGGGGGGGGGGGGGGGGGGGGGGGGGGGGGGGGGGGGGGGGGGGGGGGGGGGGGGGGGGGGGGGGGGGGGGGGGGGGGGGGGGGGGGGGGGGGGGGGGGGGGGGGGGGGGGGGGGGGGGGGGGGGGGGGGGGGGGGGGGGGGGGGGGGGGGGGGGGGGGGGGGGGGGGGGGGGGGGGGGGGGGGGGGGGGGGGGGGGGGGGGGGGGGGGGGGGGGGGGGGGGGGGGGGGGGGGGGGGGGGGGGGGGGGGGGGGGGGGGGGGGGGGGGGGGGGGGGGGGGGGGGGGGGGGGGGGGGGGGGGGGGGGGGGGGGGGGGGGGGGGGGGGGGGGGGGGGGGGGGGGGGGGGGGGGGGGGGGGGGGGGGGGGGGGGGGGGGGGGGGGGGGGGGGGGGGGGGGGGGGGGGGGGGGGGGGGGGGGGGGGGGGGGGGGGGGGGGGGGGGGGGGGGGGGGGGGGGGGGGGGGGGGGGGGGGGGGGGGGGGGGGGGGGGGGGGGGGGGGGGGGGGGGGGGGGGGGGGGGGGGGGGGGGGGGGGGGGGGGGGGGGGGGGGGGGGGGGGGGGGGGGGGGGGGGGGGGGGGGGGGGGGGGGGGGGGGGGGGGGGGGGGGGGGGGGGGGGGGGGGGGGGGGGGGGGGGGGGGGGGGGGGGGGGGGGGGGGGGGGGGGGGGGGGGGGGGGGGGGGGGGGGGGGGGGGGGGGGGGGGGGGGGGGGGGGGGGGGGGGGGGGGGGGGGGGGGGGGGGGGGGGGGGGGGGGGGGGGGGGGGGGGGGGGGGGGGGGGGGGGGGGGGGGGGGGGGGGGGGGGGGGGGGGGGGGGGGGGGGGGGGGGGGGGGGGGGGGGGGGGGGGGGGGGGGGGGGGGGGGGGGGGGGGGGGGGGGGGGGGGGGGGGGGGGGGGGGGGGGGGGGGGGGGGGGGGGGGGGGGGGGGGGGGGGGGGGGGGGGGGGGGGGGGGGGGGGGGGGGGGGGGGGGGGGGGGGGGGGGGGGGGGGGGGGGGGGGGGGGGGGGGGGGGGGGGGGGGGGGGGGGGGGGGGGGGGGGGGGGGGGGGGGGGGGGGGGGGGGGGGGGGGGGGGGGGGGGGGGGGGGGGGGGGGGGGGGGGGGGGGGGGGGGGGGGGGGGGGGGGGGGGGGGGGGGGGGGGGGGGGGGGGGGGGGGGGGGGGGGGGGGGGGGGGGGGGGGGGGGGGGGGGGGGGGGGGGGGGGGGGGGGGGGGGGGGGGGGGGGGGGGGGGGGGGGGGGGGGGGGGGGGGGGGGGGGGGGGGGGGGGGGGGGGGGGGGGGGGGGGGGGGGGGGGGGGGGGGGGGGGGGGGGGGGGGGGGGGGGGGGGGGGGGGGGGGGGGGGGGGGGGGGGGGGGGGGGGGGGGGGGGGGGGGGGGGGGGGGGGGGGGGGGGGGGGGGGGGGGGGGGGGGGGGGGGGGGGGGGGGGGGGGGGGGGGGGGGGGGGGGGGGGGGGGGGGGGGGGGGGGGGGGGGGGGGGGGGGGGGGGGGGGGGGGGGGGGGGGGGGGGGGGGGGGGGGGGGGGGGGGGGGGGGGGGGGGGGGGGGGGGGGGGGGGGGGGGGGGGGGGGGGGGGGGGGGGGGGGGGGGGGGGGGGGGGGGGGGGGGGGGGGGGGGGGGGGGGGGGGGGGGGGGGGGGGGGGGGGGGGGGGGGGGGGGGGGGGGGGGGGGGGGGGGGGGGGGGGGGGGGGGGGGGGGGGGGGGGGGGGGGGGGGGGGGGGGGGGGGGGGGGGGGGGGGGGGGGGGGGGGGGGGGGGGGGGGGGGGGGGGGGGGGGGGGGGGGGGGGGGGGGGGGGGGGGGGGGGGGGGGGGGGGGGGGGGGGGGGGGGGGGGGGGGGGGGGGGGGGGGGGGGGGGGGGGGGGGGGGGGGGGGGGGGGGGGGGGGGGGGGGGGGGGGGGGGGGGGGGGGGGGGGGGGGGGGGGGGGGGGGGGGGGGGGGGGGGGGGGGGGGGGGGGGGGGGGGGGGGGGGGGGGGGGGGGGGGGGGGGGGGGGGGGGGGGGGGGGGGGGGGGGGGGGGGGGGGGGGGGGGGGGGGGGGGGGGGGGGGGGGGGGGGGGGGGGGGGGGGGGGGGGGGGGGGGGGGGGGGGGGGGGGGGGGGGGGGGGGGGGGGGGGGGGGGGGGGGGGGGGGGGGGGGGGGGGGGGGGGGGGGGGGGGGGGGGGGGGGGGGGGGGGGGGGGGGGGGGGGGGGGGGGGGGGGGGGGGGGGGGGGGGGGGGGGGGGGGGGGGGGGGGGGGGGGGGGGGGGGGGGGGGGGGGGGGGGGGGGGGGGGGGGGGGGGGGGGGGGGGGGGGGGGGGGGGGGGGGGGGGGGGGGGGGGGGGGGGGGGGGGGGGGGGGGGGGGGGGGGGGGGGGGGGGGGGGGGGGGGGGGGGGGGGGGGGGGGGGGGGGGGGGGGGGGGGGGGGGGGGGGGGGGGGGGGGGGGGGGGGGGGGGGGGGGGGGGGGGGGGGGGGGGGGGGGGGGGGGGGGGGGGGGGGGGGGGGGGGGGGGGGGGGGGGGGGGGGGGGGGGGGGGGGGGGGGGGGGGGGGGGGGGGGGGGGGGGGGGGGGGGGGGGGGGGGGGGGGGGGGGGGGGGGGGGGGGGGGGGGGGGGGGGGGGGGGGGGGGGGGGGGGGGGGGGGGGGGGGGGGGGGGGGGGGGGGGGGGGGGGGGGGGGGGGGGGGGGGGGGGGGGGGGGGGGGGGGGGGGGGGGGGGGGGGGGGGGGGGGGGGGGGGGGGGGGGGGGGGGGGGGGGGGGGGGGGGGGGGGGGGGGGGGGGGGGGGGGGGGGGGGGGGGGGGGGGGGGGGGGGGGGGGGGGGGGGGGGGGGGGGGGGGGGGGGGGGGGGGGGGGGGGGGGGGGGGGGGGGGGGGGGGGGGGGGGGGGGGGGGGGGGGGGGGGGGGGGGGGGGGGGGGGGGGGGGGGGGGGGGGGGGGGGGGGGGGGGGGGGGGGGGGGGGGGGGGGGGGGGGGGGGGGGGGGGGGGGGGGGGGGGGGGGGGGGGGGGGGGGGGGGGGGGGGGGGGGGGGGGGGGGGGGGGGGGGGGGGGGGGGGGGGGGGGGGGGGGGGGGGGGGGGGGGGGGGGGGGGGGGGGGGGGGGGGGGGGGGGGGGGGGGGGGGGGGGGGGGGGGGGGGGGGGGGGGGGGGGGGGGGGGGGGGGGGGGGGGGGGGGGGGGGGGGGGGGGGGGGGGGGGGGGGGGGGGGGGGGGGGGGGGGGGGGGGGGGGGGGGGGGGGGGGGGGGGGGGGGGGGGGGGGGGGGGGGGGGGGGGGGGGGGGGGGGGGGGGGGGGGGGGGGGGGGGGGGGGGGGGGGGGGGGGGGGGTCTTCTCCTATCGACCCCCAAAGAAACAAAAGAAATAAAACTATTTACACGGGAAAGCTCCCAACAAGCAAAAGAAGAACAGGAAATATTTTGGCGTTTTCTTTTTAATTACTACTACAAGCATGGAAAGTAAATTAATTGAAAGCTACAACTAATTTTTTTGGGTTTTTTCTTAAAGTTTATTAAACACACAAGAAGAAAGCATAAAATAAAATAAACTAGCATGGATGATACAATGAAAAAGTATGAGCACCTACATCTAGCAATGAGTGTGTGTCAACATAAATGTAATGTCGGTGAGAAATACGTACTCCCCCAAGCTTAGGCTTTTGGCCTAAGTTGGTTTATGGCCACGGCTGGCTTGGCTGATATCCATAATAATAGTTGTTGACGTCGTACTATGATGCAGCGGCTATCGCCTCTTGAGCTGTAGTGTGGCGACGAGTGGCCTCCGCTCTCCTCTCATACTCATCTGCCTCCTCTCTGGTAATGGTATATCCTCCTCTTGCCTGATAATCAAAGAAAGAAGGAGCAGGGAGAGTAATATGGACAGCACGGCATTTGCCAAAGATTAGTCAGTACTGGAGAGGCGATTCGTTCCTCTCGACAAAATGGTGAGAAACCATAGAATCAAAATCTAAATAAGCAGGGGGCAACTCCATGTCTCCTTCATGAACGTCTATCTCAAGAAATTTAGCTAAGCGGGTAGCATAAATTCCTCCAAAGAAATCTCCATTATATCTATTATAATGCAACCTACAAGCTACAATGGCTCCCATATGATAAGATTGGTCTCCTGACACAGCACTCCTGAGAATGCTAAGGTCAGGGACACACATGTGACATGCTTCATCCTTAGCATTTATGCACCTACCTATGAAGAGAGCAAAATAATGTATAGCAGGAAAGTGAATGCTCCCTATGGTAGCTTGCATTATATCTCTAGACTCCCCTACAGTTATACTAGCAAGAAAGTTTCTAAATTCAGATTTAGGGGGATCCCTAACACTACCCCATTGTGGAAGTTTGCAAGCAAAAGTGAAATCCTCTAAGTCCCCAACACACCCAATACAATGGCAAATTGTATAGGTGCACTAGTTCGGCGAAGAGATGGTCATACAAGTGGTATATGGATGATAGATATGAATATTTGTAATCTGAAATTATAAAAACAGCAAGGTAACTAATGATAAAAGTGAGCGTAAAGGGTATTGCAATGTGTTGAAACAAGGCCTAGGGTTCATACTTTTGCTAGTGTAAGTTCCCTCAACAATAATATCATAATTGGATCACATAACTATCCCTCAACATGCAACAAAGAGTCACTCCAAAGTTACTAATAGCAGAGAACGAACGAAGAGATTATGGTAGGGTACGAAACCACCTCAAAGTTATTCTTTCCAATCAATCCGTTGGCTATCCCTATAAGTGTCACAAACAGCCTAGAGTTCGTACTAGAATAACACCTTAAGACACAAATCAACCAAAACCCTAATGTCACCTAGATACTCCAATGTCACCTCAAGTATCCGTGGGTATGATTATACGATATGCATCACACAATCTCAGATCCATCAATTCAACCAACACATAGAACCTCAAAGAGTGCCCCAAAGTTTCTACCGGAGAATCACGACGGAAACGTGTGCCAACCCCTATGCATAGGTTCATGGGCGGAACCCGCAAGTTGATCACCAAAACATACATCAAGTGAATCACTTGGTATCCCATTGTCACCACAGATACGCACGGCAAGACATACATCAAGTGTTCTCAAATCTTTAAAGACTCAGCCCGATAAGATAACTTCAAAGGGGAAACTCAATTCATTACAAGAGAGTAGAGGGGGAGGAGAAACATAAGATCCAACTATAATAGCAAAGCTCGTGATACATCAAGATCGTACCACCTCAAGAACACGAGAGAGAGAGAGAGAGAGAGATCAAACACATAGCTACTAGTACATACCCTCGGCCCCGAGGGAGAACTACTCCCTCCTTGTCATAGAGAGCACCGGGATGATGAAGATGGCCACCCGGCAGGGTGTCGGAACGGGTCTAGATTGGCTTTCGGTGGCTACGAAGGCTTCTGGCGGCGGAACTCCCGATCTATTCTCTGTTCTGGAAGTTTTAGGGTACGTGAGTATATACGGGTGTAGGAAGTACGTCGGTGGAGCTTCGGGGGGCCCACGAGGCAGGGGGCGCGCCCCTACCCTCGTGAGCACCTCCCTTGGCTCCTGACATGGGGTCCAAGTCCATCCGGTAGCTTTCCTTCCAAAAATAACTTCTCTAGTTGATTTCATTCTGTTTCGACTCTGTTTGATATTCCTTTTCTTCGAAACACTGAAATAGGCAAAAAAACTGCAATTCTGGGCTGGGCCTCCGGTTAATAGGTTAGTCCCAAAAATAATATAAAAGTGGGTAATAAAGCCCAATATTGCCCAAAACAGTAGATAACATAGCATGGAGCAATAAAAAATTATAGATACGTTGGAGACGTATCAAGCATCCCCAAGCTTAATTCCTGCTCGTCCTCGAGTAGGTAAATGACAAAACAAAATTTTTGATGCGGAGTGCTACTTGGGGGGGGGGGGGGGGGGGGGGGGGGGGGGGGGGGGGGGGGGGGGGGGGGGGGGGGGGGGGGGGGGGGGGGGGGGGGGGGGGGGGGGGGGGGGGGGGGGGGGGGGTAGCAAGCATGGTGGAAATTTCAGCTTCTGGTATCTTTCTTTTATTTGTAATAATATCTTTCATGTACTTAGCATAAGGATTGGTTTTGAGTATATCAGTTAATCACATACGCAAAAAGATAGGTCTAATCATTTCAGCAAAGCGCTCAAAATCCTCATCATCCTTTTTCTTGGATGGTTTGGGAGGAAAAGGTATGGGTTTCTGAACCCAAGGCTCTCTTTCTTTACCATGTTTCCTAGCAACAAAGTCTTTCTTATCATAACGTTGATTCTTTGATTGTGGGTTATCAAGATCAACAGCAGGTTCAATTTCTATATCATTATCATTACTAGGTTGAGCATCATCATGAACATTATCATTAACATTATTACTAGTTTCAGGTTCATTACCAGATTGAGTTTCAGCATCACAAATAGAAATATCATTTGGATTCTTAGGTGTTTCAACAATAGGATCACTAGAAGCATGAAAAGTCCTATCATTTTTCTTTTCTTCTTTTTAGAAGAACTAGGTACATCTATATTATTTCTTTGAGAATCTTGCTCAATTCTCTTAGGGTGGCCTTCAGGATACAAAGGTTCCTGAGTCATTCGACCTGTTCTAGTAGCCACTCTAACAGCATTATCATTATCTTTACTATTCAATTCATTGAGCAAATCATTTTGAGCTTTAAGTACTTGTTCTACTTGAGTGGTAACCATATAAGCATGTTTACTAATAAGTTTAAGTTCACCTTTGACATTAGCCATATAATCACCCAAGTGTTCAAGCATATTTGAATTGTATTTCAATTGTCTACCAAAATAAGCATTAAAGTCTTCTTGCTTAGCCATAAATTTATCAAACTCATCTAAGCATGGGCTAGCAAATTTAGTAAATTGGATTTCAGCTTTATCATATATGTAGAGAGAATTTACCTTTACTACCTGTGTCGGGTTATCAAGATCATGAGTTTCTTCAATAGGTAAAGGATTAAGATCATGTGTTTCTTCAACAGGCGGTAAATTAAGACCATGTATTTCTTCAATAGGAGGTAAATTCTTAACATCTTCAGCTTTAATACCTTTTTCTTTCATAGATTTCTTTGCCTCTTGCATATCTTGAGGACTGAGAAATAGAATACCCCTTTTCTTCGGAGTTGGTTTAGGAATAGGCTCAGGAATTGGCTCCGGAGGTGTCCAATTATTTTCATTTTTCAACATATTATTCAATAGGATTTCAGCTTCATCCGGTGTTCTTTCCCTGAAAACAGAACCAGCACAACTATCGGGGGGGGGGGGGGGGGGGGGGGGGGGGGGGGGGGGGGGGGGGGGGGGGGGGGGGGGGGGGGGGGGGGGGGGGGGGGGGGGGGGGGGGGGGGGGGGGGGGGGGGGGGGGGGGGGGGGGGGGGGGGGGGGGGGGGGGGGGGGGGGGGGGGGGGGGGGGGGGGGGGGGGGGGGGGGGGGGGGGGGGGGGGGGGGGGGGGGGGGGGGGGGGGGGGGGGGGGGGGGGGGGGGGGGGGGGGGGGGGGGGGGGGGGGGGGGGGGGGGGGGGGGGGGGGGGGGGGGGGGGGGGGGGGGGGGGGGGGGGGGGGGGGGGGGGGGGGGGGGGGGGGAAAAGTAACGAGTTCTCTCATCTTTAGTGAACAGGGTGGCTACATCATTCAATTTAGTAAGATGTGCCACAATAGTTTTAGATTCATAACCATGAAAAGGATCAGATTCAACCAAAGTAATTATATCAGGATCAACAGAGAATTCATAATCCTTATCAGTAACAAAGATAGGTGAAGTAGCAAAAGCAGGGTCAGGTTTCATTCTAGCATTTAGAGATTGCTTACTCCATTTAGCTAATAACCTTTTGAGTTCATTTCTATTTTTGCAAGCTAAAATAGCTAAAGAAGCTTCTTGATCAAAAACATAACCCTTAGGAATAACAAGTGATTCTTCATCATCACTTTCATCAGTATCATCAGATTCAATATTTTCAATTTCTCTAGCCCTAGCAAGTTGTTCATCAAGAAAATCACTAAGTGGCATAGTAGTATCAGGCATAGAGGTAGTTTCATCATAAGTATCATGCATAGCAGAAGTGGCATCATCAATAACATGCGACATATCAGGGGGGGGGGGGGGGGGTAAATACTTTGTGTGGTGAAGATAGAGCATAGCCAGACTATATGATTTTGTAGGGATAACTTTCTTTGGCCATGTTATTTTGAGAAGACATAATTACTTTATTAGTATGCTTGAAGTGTTATTATTCTTTATGTCAATATGAACTTTTGTCTTGAATCTTTCTAATCTGAATATCCATACCACAATTAAGAAATTTTGCATTGAAATTATGCCAAGTAGCACTCCGCATCAAAAATTCTCTTTTTATCATTTACCTACTCGAGGACGAGCAGGAATTAAGCTTGGGGATGCCTGATAGGGGGGGGGGGGGGGGGGGGGGGGGGGGGGGGGGGGGGGGGGGGGGGGGGGGGGGGGGGGGGGGGGGGGGGGGGGGGGGGGGGGGGGGGGGGGGGGGGGGGGGGGGGGGGGGGGGGGGGGTTTTTTGCCTATTTCAGTGTTTCGAAGAAACAGAATATCAAACGGAGTCCAAACAGAAAAATCCTTTTTGGAACGTGATTTTCTTCTCGGATAAGACCCAGGAGACTTGGACCCTACTCCAAGAAGTACCGGAGGCGGTCACGAGGGTAGGGGCGCCGGGGGGGGGGGGGGGGGGGGGGGGGGGGGGGGGGGGGGGGGGGGGGGGGGGGGGGGGGGGGGGGGGGGGGGGGGGGGGGGGGGGGGGGGGGGGGGGGGGGGGGGGGGGGGGGGGGGGGGGGGGGGGGGGGGGGGGGGGGGGGGGGGGGGGGGGGGGGGGGGGGGGGGGGGGGGGGGGGGGGGGGGGGGGGGGGGGGGGGGGGGGGGGGGGGGGGGGGGGGGGGGGGGGGGGGGGGGGGGGGGGGGGGGGGGGGGGGGGGGGGGGGGGGGGGGGGGGGGGGGGGGGGGGGGGGGGGGGGGGGGGGGGGGGGGGGGGGGGGGGGGGGGGGGGGGGGGGGGGGGGGGGGGGGGGGGGGGGGGGGGGGGGGGGGGGGGGGGGGGGGGGGGGGGGGGGGGGGGGGGGGGGGGAGGGTATTCTATTTCTCAGTCCTGAAGATATGCAAGAGGCAAAGAAATCTATGAAAGAAAAGGGTATTGAAGCTGAAGATGTTAAGAATTTACCTGCAATTGAAGAAATACATGGTCTTAATTTATCGCCTGTTGAAGAAACATATGATCTTAACCCATTACCTATTGAAGAAAATCATGGTCTTGATAACCCGACATAGGTATTAAAGGTAAATTCTCTCTATAGATATGATAAAGCTGAAATCCCATTTACTAAGTTTGCTAGCCCATGCTTAGATGAGTTTGACAAATTTATGGCTAAGCAAGAAGAGTTTAATGCTTATTTTGGTAGACAATTGAAATACAATTCAAATATGCTTGAACACTTGGGTGATTATATGGCCAATATCAAAGGTGAACTTAAACTTATTAGTAGGGGGGGGGGGGGGGGGGGGGGGGGGGGGGGGGGGGGGGGGGGGGGGGGGGGGGGGGGGGGGGGGGGGGGGATAATGCTATTAGAGTTATGACTATAGGTGGTAGAATGACTCAGGAACCTTTGTATCCTGAAGGCCACCCTAAGAGAATTGAGCAAGATTCTCAGAGAAATAATATAGATGCACCTAGTCCTTTTAAAAGGAAGAAAAAGAAAAATGATGGGACTTTGCATGCTTCTAGTGAACCTATTACTGAAACACCCGAGAATCCAAATGATATTTCTATTTCTGATGCTGAAACACAATCTGGTAATGAACTTGAAACTAGTGATAATGTTAATAATAATGTTCATGATGATGCTCAACCTAGTAATGATAATGATGTAGAAATTGAACCTGTTGTTGCTCTTGATAACCCACAATCAAAGAATCAATGTTATGATAAGAAACCTTTTGTTGCTAGGAAACATGGTAAAGAAAGAGAAACATGGGTTCAGAAACCCATGCTTTTTCCTCCCAAACCATCCAAGAAAAAGGATGATGAGTACTTTGAGCGCTTTGCTGAAATGATTTGACCTATCTTTTTGCGTATGTGATTAACTGATATGCTCAAAATGAATCATTATGCTAAGTATATGAAATAAATTGTTACAAATAAAAGAAAGATACCGGAAGCTGAAATTTCCACCATGCTTGCTAATTATACTTTTAAAGGCGGAATACCTAAGAAACTAGGAGATCCAGGAGTACCCACTATACCATGCTCCATTAAAAGAAACCATGTTAAAACCGCTTTATGTGATCTTGGAGCCGGTGTTAGTGTTGGGGGGGGGGGGGGGGGGGGGGGGGGGGGGGGGGGGGGGGGGGGGGGGGGGGGGGGGGGGGGGGGGGGGGGGGGGGGGGGGGGGGGGGGGGGGGGGGGGGGGGGGGGGGGGGGGGGGGGGGGGGGGGGGGGGGGGGGGGGGGGGGGGGGGGGGGGGGGGGGGGGGGGGGGGGGGGGGGGGGGGGGGGGGGGGGGGGGGGGGGGGGGGGGGGGGGGGGGGGGGGGGGGGGGGGGGGGGGGGGGGGGGGGGGGGGGGGGGGGGGGGGGGGGGGGGGGGGGGGGGGGGGGGGGGGGGGGGGGGGGGGGGGGGGGGGGGGGGGGGGGGGGGGGGGGGGGGGGGGGGGGGGGGGGGGGGGGGGGGGGGGGGGGGGGGGGGGGGGGGGGGGGGGGGGGGGGGGGGGGGGGGGGGGGGGGGGGGGGGGGGGGGGGGGGGGGGGGGGGGGGGGGGGGGGGGGGGGGGGGGGGGGGGGGGGGGGGGGGGGGGGGGGGGGGGGGGGGGGGGGGGGGGGGGGGGGGGGGGGGGGGGGGGGGGGGGGGGGGGGGGGGGGGGGGGGGGGGGGGGGGGGGGGGGGGGGGGGGGGGGGGGGGGGGGGGGGGGGGGGGGGGGGGGGGGGGGGGGGGGGGGGGGGGGGGGGGGGGGGGGGGGGGGGGGGGGGGGGGGGGGGGGGGGGGGGGGGGGGGGGGGGGGGGGGGGGGGGGGGGGGGGGGGGGGGGGGGGGGGGGGGGGGGGGGGGGGGGGGGGGGGGGGGGGGGGGGGGGGGGGGAATATTTGAGAATATTTGGCACTGAGAACACAGCAAGGGCTGCCCACGAGGGTGGAGGGTGCGCCCTACCCCCTAGGCGCGCCCCCTGCCTCATGGGCCCATGGTGGCCCTCCTCCACTTATACTTTCACCCATACACTTATTCTTCCTCCCACAAACACGAATAGCCAGCTCAAACCCGAGTCCAAGCTCATTTTGCTGCCATTTTCGATCTCCTTGTTCAAAGCACCTCTCACAAAACTACTTGGGGAGATTGTTCCTTGGCATGTGACTCCTCCATTGGTTCAATTAGTTTTTGTTCTAGTGTTTTATTCATTGCAAATTTTTGCTGCTTAGGTGACCCTATTCTTGAGCTTGCATGTCAAATTTATATGGTCAAAAGTAGTTTTGATGCATGATATAGGCTCTAGGCACTTGTAGGAGTAGTTGCTATCTATATTATTGAGTTTGGTTTACTTTTATTTTGAAGTTACTAAAAAAATTCAGAATTTTTCAGAGGAAGAAATATGCTTAGGAAAATGTTCCAAGGTGGTTCTTCAAGGAAGCAAGGACCCAGGCTTGCAATGCGTGATGCTGATGACGAGCCACCAAGAGACGCTCCAGTGCGTCCTTGTGAATGGCCTTCTGAGAACTTTATGGATCGAGCAGGAATTAAGGAAGAATTCAATGCATATTTGCGTAACGCTGATCTCGTGAGCTTCGAGGAAGAGAAGTGCAGCCAGTATCACAACCTCACCAGTACCTTTGTGAGGAGGTTTGAATTTTCAACTTCACGTAATTCTCCAACTATCATGTTTGATCTTTATGATAATTCTTACACTATGGACTTAGAGGATTTTACCACTGCATGCAAACTTCCACAATGGGGTAGTATAAGGGATCCTCGCAATTCTGAATTTAGAGGATTTTCTTGATATTACACAGGCTACCATAGGGAGCATTCACTTTCCTGCTATACATTACTTTGCTCTCTTCATAGGTAGATGCATTAATGGTAAAGATGAGGCATGTCACATGTGTGTCCCTGACCTCAGTATTCTTAGGAGTGCTGTGTTAGGAGACAAATCTTATAATTTGGGAGCCATTATTGCACATAGGTTGCATCTTAATAGATTTAATGGAGATTTCTTTGGTGGAATTTATGCAACCCGCATAGCTAATTTTCTTGGTGTAGCCATACGCGAAGATGATATCGAATTACCTCCTGCTTATCTAGATTTTAATGCTATGGTTCACCACCAGTTTGTCGAGAGGAACGAATCACCTTTCCAGTATCGACTAATCTTTGACAGACACCGTGCTGTCCGTATTACTCTCCCTGCTCCTGCCTTCTTTTATTACCAGGCAAGAGGAAGATATACTATTACCATAGAGGAGGCAGATGAGTATGAGAGGAGAGAGAAGGCCGCTCGTCGCCACGCTACAGCTCAGCAGGCGATAGCCGCCGCATCGTAGTACGACCCCAACTACTATTATGGATATCCGCCAGGCCAGCCGTGGCCATAGACCAACTTAGGCCAAAAGCCCAAGCTTGGGGGAGTATGTATTTCCCACCGACATTACATTTATGCTCACACACTCATTGCTAGATGTCGGTGCTCATACTTTTTTATTGTATCATCCATGCTAGTTTATTTCCCTTTTTATGCTTTCTTCTTGTGTGTTTAATAAACCTTAAGAAAAACCAAAAAAATTAGTTGAAGCTTTTAATCAGTTTAATTTCCA
This sequence comes from Thinopyrum obtusiflorum, assembly GCA_036873465.1. Lineage (NCBI taxonomy): Eukaryota > Viridiplantae > Streptophyta > Magnoliopsida > Poales > Poaceae > Thinopyrum > Thinopyrum obtusiflorum. Next base: position 21,094 of record JAAAWM010010056.1, read on the forward strand.
TGCTTGTAGTAGTAATTAAAAAGAAAACCCAAAAAGATTTCCTGTTCTTCTTTTGCTTGTGGGGGGGGGGGGGGGGGGGGGGGGGGGGGGGGGGGGGGGGGGGGGGGGGGGGGGCCAAAAAGATTTCATGTTCTTCTTTTGCTTGTTGGGAGCTCTCCCGTGTAAATAGTTTTATTCCTTTTCTTTTCTTTGGGGGTCGATAGGAGAAGACCTTAATTAAATTGTTGAAGTGGCTCTTGTATGCATAATTGTTGATCTGACAAAAGAGCCCATGTTGCCTTCTCTTCTCCTGTTTATTGAATGCCTGCAGATTCCAGCTTAGTCCAATGCACGTGCACTATTATTATTATTCACATCATTCGATCGTGCAAGTGAAAGGCAATTATGACGATACATGATGGATTAGCTGAGATGAGAAAAGCTGGTATGAACTCGACCTCTTTTGTTTATGTAAATATGATTAGTTCATCGTTCCCGATTCAGACTATTATGAATAAACATGTTTGCAATGACAATTAGAGATCATAGTTTCTAGTGCCATGCTTGATTAGCTATGAGTTATAATTGTTTACCTTGCGTGCCAACATGCTATTGAGATAGTTATGATGTGGTATGATATGGTAGTATCCTCCTCTGAATGATTTAAGTGACTTGACTTGGCACATGTTCACGCATGTGGTTGAAATAAAATCAACATAGCCTTCACGATATTTATGTTCATGGTGGATTATATCCTACTCATGCTTGCATTCGGTGTTGACAAATTTTAATGCATGTTCGTGACTGTTGTCGCTCTCTAGCTAGTCGCTTCCCAGTCTTTTGCTAGCCTTCACCTGTACTAAGCGGGAATACTACTTGTGCATCCAATCCCTTAAACCCCAAAGTTATTCCACATGAGTCCACTATACCTACCTATATACGGTATCTACCTGCCGTTCGAAGTAAATTTGTATGTGACAAACTCTAAACCTTCAAATAAATATCCTATTTTGTATGCTCGAATAGCTCATGTATCAACTAGGGCTGTCTGTATCTTCCATTTTAGGCGGGTTATTCTCAAGAGGAATGGACTAAATCAACTCCGCTCCTCACTCATGAGATAAATGGCTGGTCACTGAGATGCCCAGTCACATGCTTTATGCAAACTAAATCAAAATAATTGCAAACAAAACTCCCCCTGGGACTCTTGTTAGTTGGAGGCACTCGTTGTTTCGAGCAAGCCATGGATTGATGCTTGTTGGTGGAAGGGGAGTATAAACTTTACCATTCTGTTTGGGAACCGCCTATAATGTGTGTAGCATGGAAGATATCGCCATCTCTTGGTTGTTATGTTGACAATGAAAGTATACCGCTCAAAATATTATTCACCTCTATTTCAAAACCAAGCTCTGGCACCTCTACAAATCCCTTCTTCCCTCTGTGAAGGGCATATCTATTTACTTTTATGCTGAGTCATCATCCTCTAATTAAAAAGCACCAGTTGGAGAGCACCGCTGTCATTTGCATTCATTATTGTTAATTTACATTGAGTATGACTTGACTGGATCTCTTTTACCATGAATTATAATGTCTAGTCAATCCTTGGTCTTTAAAGGTGCTCTACATTTATGTTTTGCGGTCTCAGAAAGGGCTAGTGAGATATCACCTTGTTATATCATATTATGATTGTTCTGAGAAAGTGTTGTCATCCGAGATTTATTATTATGGCTCACTAGTTGATTATGCTATGGGGGGGGGGGGGGGGGGGGGGGGGGGGGGGGGGGGGGGGGGGGGGGGGGGGGGGGGGGGGGGGGGGGGGGGGGGGGGGGGGGGGGGGGGGGGGGGGGGGGGGGGGGGGGGGGGGGGGGGGGGGGGGGGGGGGGGGGGGGGGGGGGGGGGGGGGGGGGGGGGGGGGGGGGGGGGGGGGGGGGGGGGGGGGGGGGGGGGGGGGGGGGGGGGGGGGGGGGGGGGGGGGGGGGGGGGGGGGGGGGGGGGGGGGGGGGGGGGGGGGGGGGGGGGGGGGGGGGGGGGGGGGGGGGGGGGGGGGGGGGGGGGGGGGGGGGGGGGGGGGGGGGGGGGGGGGGGGGGGGGGGGGGGGGGGGGGGGGGGGGGGGGGGGGGGGGGGGGGGGGGGGGGGGGGGGGGGGGGGGGGGGGGGGGGGGGGGGGGGGGGGGGGGGGGGGGGGGGGGGGGGGGGGGGGGGGGGGGGGGGGGGGGGGGGGGGGGGGGGGGGGGGGGGGGGGGGGGGGGGGGGGGGGGGGGGGGGGGGGGGGGGGGGGGGGGGGGGGGGGGGGGGGGGGGGGGGGGGGGGGGGGGGGGGGGGGGGGGGGGGGGGGGGGGGGGGGGGGGGGGGGGGGGGGGGGGGGGGGGGGGGGGGGGGGGGGGGGGGGGGGGGGGGGGGGGGGGGGGGGGGGGGGGGGGGGGGGGGGGGGGGGGGGGGGGGGGGGGGGGGGGGGGGGGGGGGGGGGGGGGGGGGGGGGGGGGGGGGGGGGGGGGGGGGGGGGGGGGGGGGGGGGGGGGGGGGGGGGGGGGGGGGGGGGGGGGGGGGGGGGGGGGGGGGGGGGGGGGGGGGGGGGGGGGGGGGGGGGGGGGGGGGGGGGGGGGGGGGGGGGGGGGGGGGGGGGGGGGGGGGGGGGGGGGGGGGGGGGGGGGGGGGGGGGGGGGGGGGGGGGGGGGGGGGGGGGGGGGGGGGGGGGGGGGGGGGGGGGGGGGGGGGGGGGGGGGGGGGGGGGGGGGGGGGGGGGGGGGGGGGGGGGGGGGGGGGGGGGGGGGGGGGGGGGGGGGGGGGGGGGGGGGGGGGGGGGGGGGGGGGGGGGGGGGGGGGGGGGGGGGGGGGGGGGGGGGGGGGGGGGGGGGGGGGGGGGGGGGGGGGGGGGGGGGGGGGGGGGGGGGGGGGGGGGGGGGGGGGGGGGGGGGGGGGGGGGGGGGGGGGGGGGGGGGGGGGGGGGGGGGGGGGGGGGGGGGGGGGGGGGGGGGGGGGGGGGGGGGGGGGGGGGGGGGGGGGGGGGGGGGGGGGGGGGGGGGGGGGGGGGGGGGGGGGGGGGGGGGGGGGGGGGGGGGGGGGGGGGGGGGGGGGGGGGGGGGGGGGGGGGGGGGGGGGGGGGGGGGGGGGGGGGGGGGGGGGGGGGGGGGGGGGGGGGGGGGGGGGGGGGGGGGGGGGGGGGGGGGGGGGGGGGGGGGGGGGGGGGGGGGGGGGGGGGGGGGGGGGGGGGGGGGGGGGGGGGGGGGGGGGGGGGGGGGGGGGGGGGGGGGGGGGGGGGGGGGGGGGGGGGGGGGGGGGGGGGGGGGGGGGGGGGGGGGGGGGGGGGGGGGGGGGGGGGGGGGGGGGGGGGGGGGGGGGGGGGGGGGGGGGGGGGGGGGGGGGGGGGGGGGGGGGGGGGGGGGGGGGGGGGGGGGGGGGGGGGGGGGGGGGGGGGGGGGGGGGGGGGGGGGGGGGGGGGGGGGGGGGGGGGGGGGGGGGGGGGGGGGGGGGGGGGGGGGGGGGGGGGGGGGGGGGGGGGGGGGGGGGGGGGGGGGGGGGGGGGGGGGGGGGGGGGGGGGGGGGGGGGGGGGGGGGGGGGGGGGGGGGGGGGGGGGGGGGGGGGGGGGGGGGGGGGGGGGGGGGGGGGGGGGGGGGGGGGGGGGGGGGGGGGGGGGGGGGGGGGGGGGGGGGGGGGGGGGGGGGGGGGGGGGGGGGGGGGGGGGGGGGGGGGGGGGGGGGGGGGGGGGGGGGGGGGGGGGGGGGGGGGGGGGGGGGGGGGGGGGGGGGGGGGGGGGGGGGGGGGGGGGGGGGGGGGGGGGGGGGGGGGGGGGGGGGGGGGGGGGGGGGGGGGGGGGGGGGGGGGGGGGGGGGGGGGGGGGGGGGGGGGGGGGGGGGGGGGGGGGGGGGGGGGGGGGGGGGGGGGGGGGGGGGGGGGGGGGGGGGGGGGGGGGGGGGGGGGGGGGGGGGGGGGGGGGGGGGGGGGGGGGGGGGGGGGGGGGGGGGGGGGGGGGGGGGGGGGGGGGGGGGGGGGGGGGGGGGGGGGGGGGGGGGGGGGGGGGGGGGGGGGGGGGGGGGGGGGGGGGGGGGGGGGGGGGGGGGGGGGGGGGGGGGGGGGGGGGGGGGGGGGGGGGGGGGGGGGGGGGGGGGGGGGGGGGGGGGGGGGGGGGGGGGGGGGGGGGGGGGGGGGGGGGGGGGGGGGGGGGGGGGGGGGGGGGGGGGGGGGGGGGGGGGGGGGGGGGGGGGGGGGGGGGGGGGGGGGGGGGGGGGGGGGGGGGGGGGGGGGGGGGGGGGGGGGGGGGGGGGGGGGGGGGGGGGGGGGGGGGGGGGGGGGGGGGGGGGGGGGGGGGGGGGGGGGGGGGGGGGGGGGGGGGGGGGGGGGGGGGGGGGGGGGGGGGGGGGGGGGGGGGGGGGGGGGGGGGGGGGGGGGGGGGGGGGGGGGGGGGGGGGGGGGGGGGGGGGGGGGGGGGGGGGGGGGGGGGGGGGGGGGGGGGGGGGGGGGGGGGGGGGGGGGGGGGGGGGGGGGGGGGGGGGGGGGGGGGGGGGGGGGGGGGGGGGGGGGGGGGGGGGGGGGGGGGGGGGGGGGGGGGGGGGGGGGGGGGGGGGGGGGGGGGGGGGGGGGGGGGGGGGGGGGGGGGGGGGGGGGGGGGGGGGGGGGGGGGGGGGGGGGGGGGGGGGGGGGGGGGGGGGGGGGGGGGGGGGGGGGGGGGGGGGGGGGGGGGGGGGGGGGGGGGGGGGGGGGGGGGGGGGGGGGGGGGGGGGGGGGGGGGGGGGGGGGGGGGGGGGGGGGGGGGGGGGGGGGGGGGGGGGGGGGGGGGGGGGGGGGGGGGGGGGGGGGGGGGGGGGGGGGGGGGGGGGGGGGGGGGGGGGGGGGGGGGGGGGGGGGGGGGGGGGGGGGGGGGGGGGGGGGGGGGGGGGGGGGGGGGGGGGGGGGGGGGGGGGGGGGGGGGGGGGGGGGGGGGGGGGGGGGGGGGGGGGGGGGGGGGGGGGGGGGGGGGGGGGGGGGGGGGGGGGGGGGGGGGGGGGGGGGGGGGGGGGGGGGGGGGGGGGGGGGGGGGGGGGGGGGGGGGGGGGGGGGGGGGGGGGGGGGGGGGGGGGGGGGGGGGGGGGGGGGGGGGGGGGGGGGGGGGGGGGGGGGGGGGGGGGGGGGGGGGGGGGGGGGGGGGGGGGGGGGGGGGGGGGGGGGGGGGGGGGGGGGGGGGGGGGGGGGGGGGGGGGGGGGGGGGGGGGGGGGGGGGGGGGGGGGGGGGGGGGGGGGGGGGGGGGGGGGGGGGGGGGGGGGGGGGGGGGGGGGGGGGGGGGGGGGGGGGGGGGGGGGGGGGGGGGGGGGGGGGGGGGGGGGGGTTTTGTTTCTGCACAAAGATAACACCATGGCAATTCTGCTGAAAACAGCGTCACTCCAGGTTAGTTCCATTCAAATCATGCAAGTTAGAGTCCAAAACAAGGGCAAAAATGTTTGGAAAAGTAGATACGACGGAGACGTATGGATACTAGGTATCAAACCCTAACAAAACTAACTCGATTACATGATAAATCTCATCCAACCCATCACCGTCCTGCAAGCCTACGATGGAATTACTCACGCACGATGGTGAGCATCATGAAATTAGTGATGGAGGATGGTTGATGATGATGACGGCAACGAATTCCCCTCTCCGGAGCCGCGAACGGACTCTAGATCAGCCCTCCTGAGAGAGATTAGGGCTTGGCGGCGGCTCCGTATCGTGAAACGCGATGAATCTTTCTCTCTGATTTTTTTCTCCCCGAACGTGAATATATAGAGTTGGAGTTGAGGTCGGTGGAGCACCAGGGGGCCCATGAGGCAGGGGGCGTGCCCAGGGGGCAGGCGCGCCTCCCACCCTCGTGGACAGGGTGTGGCCTCCCTGGCCTTGATTCTTTCGCCAGTATTTTTTATTATTTCCAAAAATAATCTCGGGGGGGGGGGGGGGGGGGGGGGGGGGGGGGGGGGGGGGGGGGGGGGGGGGGGGGGGGGGGGGGGGGGGGGGGGGGGGGGGGGGGGGGGGGGGGGGGGGGGGGGGGGGGGGGGGGGGGGGGGGGGGGGGGGGGGGGGGGGGGGGGGGGGGGGGGGGGGGGGGGGGGGGGGGGGGGGGGGGGGGGGGGGGGGGGGGGGGGGGGGGGGGGGGGGGGGGGGGGGGGGGGGGGGGGGGGGGGGGGGGGGGGGGGGGGGGGGGGGGGGGGGGGGGGGGGGGGGGGGGGGGGGGGGGGGGGGGGGGGGGGGGGGGGGGGGGGGGGGGGGGGGGGGGGGGGGGGGGGGGGGGGGGGGGGGGGGGGGGGGGGGGGGGGGGGGGGGGGGGGGGGGGGGGGGGGGGGGGGGGGGGGGGGGGGGGGGGGGGGGGGGGGGGGGGGGGGGGGGGGGGGGGGGGGGGGGGGGGGGGGGGGGGGGGGGGGGGGGGGGGGGGGGGGGGGGGGGGGGGGGGGGGGGGGGGGGGGGGGGGGGGGGGGGGGGGGGGGGGGGGGGGGGGGGGGGGGGGGGGGGGGGGGGGGGGGGGGGGGGGGGGGGGGGGGGGGGGGGGGGGGGGGGGGGGGGGGGGGGGGGGGGGGGGGGGGGGGGGGGGGGGGGGGGGGGGGGGGGGGGGGGGGGGGGGGGGGGGGGGGGGGGGGGGGGGGGGGGGGGGGGGGGGGGGGGGGGGGGGGGGGGGGGGGGGGGGGGGGGGGGGGGGGGGGGGGGGGGGGGGGGGGGGGGGGGGGGGGGGGGGGGGGGGGGGGGGGGGGGGGGGGGGGGGGGGGGGGGGGGGGGGGGGGGGGGGGGGGGGGGGGGGGGGGGGGGGGGGGGGGGGGGGGGGGGGGGGGGGGGGGGGGGGGGGGGGGGGGGGGGGGGGGGGGGGGGGGGGGGGGGGGGGGGGGGGGGGGGGGGGGGGGGGGGGGGGGGGGGGGGGGGGGGGGGGGGGGGGGGGGGGGGGGGGGGGGGGGGGGGGGGGGGGGGGGGGGGGGGGGGGGGGGGGGGGGGGGGGGGGGGGGGGGGGGGGGGGGGGGGGGGGGGGGGGGGGGGGGGGGGGGGGGGGGGGGGGGGGGGGGGGGGGGGGGGGGGGGGGGGGGGGGGGGGGGGGGGGGGGGGGGGGGGGGGGGGGGGGGGGGGGGGGGGGGGGGGGGGGGGGGGGGGGGGGGGGGGGGGGGGGGGGGGGGGGGGGGGGGGGGGGGGGGGGGGGGGGGGGGGGGGGGGGGGGGGGGGGGGGGGGGGGGGGGGGGGGGGGGGGGGGGGGGGGGGGGGGGGGGGGGGGGGGGGGGGGGGGGGGGGGGGGGGGGGGGGGGGGGGGGGGGGGGGGGGGGGGGGGGGGGGGGGGGGGGGGGGGGGGGGGGGGGGGGGGGGGGGGGGGGGGGGGGGGGGGGGGGGGGGGGGGGGGGGGGGGGGGGGGGGGGGGGGGGGGGGGGGGGGGGGGGGGGGGGGGGGGGGGGGGGGGGGGGGGGGGGGGGGGGGGGGGGGGGGGGGGGGGGGGGGGGGGGGGGGGGGGGGGGGGGGGGGGGGGGGGGGGGGGGGGGGGGGGGGGGGGGGGGGGGGGGGGGGGGGGGGGGGGGGGGGGGGGGGGGGGGGGGGGGGGGGGGGGGGGGGGGGGGGGGGGGGGGGGGGGGGGGGGGGGGGGGGGGGGGGGGGGGGGGGGGGGGGGGGGGGGGGGGGGGGGGGGGGGGGGGGGGGGGGGGGGGGGGGGGGGGGGGGGGGGGGGGGGGGGGGGGGGGGGGGGGGGGGGGGGGGGGGGGGGGGGGGGGCAAAGTATTTAGTAGCAAAAAATATGGAAGTAGAGGTAACGGTGGTAAACGTAATAGTAGTAGTTTTTGTAGTGATTGTAATAGTGGCAACGGAAAAGTAACAAAGCAAAGATCAATATGTGAAAAGCTCGTAGGAAATGGATCAGTGATGGATAATTATGTCAGATGTGATTCCTCATGCAACAGTTATAACATAGGGTGACACAGAACTAGCTCCAGTTCATCAATGCAATGTAGGCATGTATTCCAAATATAGTCATATGTGCTTATGGAAAAGAACTTGCATAACATCTTTTGTCCTACCCTCCCGTGGCAGCGGGGTCCTATTGGAAACTAAGGGATATTAAGGCCTCCTTTTAATAGAGTACCAAAACACAGCATTAACACTTAGTGAATACATGAACTCCTCAAACTATAGTCATCACCGGGAGTGGTCCCGATTATTATCTCTTCGGGGTTACCGGATCATAACACACAGTAGGTGACTATTGACTTGCAAAATAGGATCAAGAACTCACATATATTCATGAAAACATAATAGGTCCAAATCTGAAATCATGGCACTCGGGCCCTAGTGACAAGCATTAAGCATAGCAAAGTCATAGAAACATCAATCTTAGAACATAATGGATACTAGGGATCAAACCCTAACAAAACTAACTCGATTACATGATACATCTCATCCAACCCATCACCATCCAGCAAGCCTACGATGGAATTACTCACGCACGGCGGTGAGCATCATGAAATTGGTGATGGAGGAAGGTTGATGATGACGATGGCGACGGATTCCCCTCTCCAGAGCCCCGAACGGACTCCAGGTCAGCCCTCTCGAGAGAGATTAAGGCTTGGCGGTGGCTCCGTATCATAAAACGCAATCTTAGGGCTTGGCGGCGGCTCCGTATCGTAAAACGCGATGAATCCTTCTCTCTGGTTTTTCCCCCCGAACGTGAATATATGGAGTTGGAGTTGAGGTCGGTGGAGCACCAGGGGGCCCACGAGGCAGGGGGGCGCGCCCAGTGGGGGCAGGCGCGCCTCCCACCCTCGTGGACAGGGTGTGGGCCCCCTGGTCTTGATTCTTTCGCCAGTATTTTTTATATTTTCCAAAAATAATCTCCGTGGAGTTTCAGGTCATTCCGAGAACGTTTGTTTCTTCACAAAGATAACACCATGGAACATAGTGGATACTAGGGATCAAACCCTAACAAAACTAACTCGCTTACATGGTAAATCTCATCCAACCCATCACCGTCCAGCAAGCCTACGATGGAATTACTCACGCACGGCGGCGAGCATCATGAAATTGGTGATGGAGGATGGTTGATGATGACGACGGCGACGGATTCCCCTCTCCGGAGCCCCGAACGGACTCTAGATCAGCCCTGAAGTTATACTTCCAAACCTTCACAGACTTCGTTCACCGGCGATCCACAATGACTCTTGGATCCTCAGAACGCGACGCCTAACCGACTGGAAGATACATAGTCTTCAAGTGTAATAAGTCTTCAGATCATGCAGATAGAAAGACTTCAGTGATGCCAAACACTCTTTGGGCTCTGAGTGTTTTGGGCTTTGTCCTCGCAAGGTTTTCTCTCTCAAAGACTTCGGAGGTGGGTTGCTCTCAAATGAAAAAAGCCGTGCACTTACTCTTAGCAGCCACCAATTTATGGTGTAGGGGGTAGGCTATTTATAGCCAGGAGGCAACCCGACCTGATATGTCCGAAATGACCCTGGGTCACTAAGGAACTGATACGTGTCCAATGGTCGGATTTCAAACACACGCGGCAGCTTGACTTGTGCTACAAGCAAAGCTGACTCATCCAACTCTGGATAAGATTTGCTCTCATTGTCTTCATTCGAAGACATAGGATTTTGGTTGAGCATCACATCCGTTTTTGGGGGGGGGGGGGGGGGGGGGGGGGGGGGGGGGGGGGGGGGGGGGGGGGGGGGGGGGGGGGGGGGGGGGGGGGGGGGGGGGGGGGGGGGGGGGGGGGGGGGGGGGGGGGGGGGGGGGGGGGGGGGGGGGGGGGGGGGGGGGGGGGGGGGGGGGGGGGGGGGGGGGGGGGGGGGGGGGGGGGGGGGGGGGGGGGGGGGGGGGGGGGGGGGGGGGGGGGGGGGGGGGGGGGGGGGGGGGGGGGGGGGGGGGGGGGGGGGGGGGGGGGGGGGGGGGGGGGGGGGGGGGGGGGGGGGGGGGGGGGGGGGGGGGGGGGGGGGGGGGGGGGGGGGGGGGGGGGGGGGGGGGGGGGGGGGGGGGGGGGGGGGGGGGGGGGGGGGGGGGGGGGGGGGGGGGGGGGGGGGGGGGGGGGGGGGGGGGGGGGGGGGGGGGGGGGGGGGGGGGGGGGGGGGGGGGGGGGGGGGGGGGGGGGGGGGGGGGGGGGGGGGGGGGGGGGGGGGGGGGGGGGGGGGGGGGGGGGGGGGGGGGGGGGGGGGGGGGGGGGGGGGGGGGGGGGGGGGGGGGGGGGGGGGGGGGGGGGGGGGGGGGGGGGGGGGGGGGGGGGGGGGGGGGGGGGGGGGGGGGGGGGGGGGGGGGGGGGGGGGGGGGGGGGGGGGGGGGGGGGGGGGGGGGGGGGGGGGGGGGGGGGGGGGGGGGGGGGGGGGGGGGGGGGGGGGGGGGGGGGGGGGGGGGGGGGGGGGGGGGGGGGGGGGGGGGGGGGGGGGGGGGGGGGGGGGGGGGGGGGGGGGGGGGGGGGGGGGGGGGGGGGGGGGGGGGGGGGGGGGGGGGGGGGGGGGGGGGGGGGGGGGGGGGGGGGGGGGGGGGGGGGGGGGGGGGGGGGGGGGGGGGGGGGGGGGGGGGGGGGGGGGGGGGGGGGGGGGGGGGGGGGGGGGGGGGGGGGGGGGGGGGGGGGGGGGGGGGGGGGGGGGGGGGGGGGGGGGGGGGGGGGGGGGGGGGGGGGGGGGGGGGGGGGGGGGGGGGGGGGGGGGGGGGGGGGGGGGGGGGGGGGGGGGGGGGGGGGGGGGGGGGGGGGGGGGGGGGGGGGGGGGGGGGGGGGGGGGGGGGGGGGGGGGGGGGGGGGGGGGGGGGGGGGGGGGGGGGGGGGGGGGGGGGGGGGGGGGGGGGGGGGGGGGGGGGGGGGGGGGGGGGGGGGGGGGGGGGGGGGGGGGGGGGGGGGGGGGGGGGGGGGGGGGGGGGGGGGGGGGGGGGGGGGGGGGGGGGGGGGGGGGGGGGGGGGGGGGGGGGGGGGGGGGGGGGGGGGGGGGGGGGGGGGGGGGGGGGGGGGGGGGGGGGGGGGGGGGGGGGGGGGGGGGGGGGGGGGGGGGGGGGGGGGGGGGGGGGGGGGGGGGGGGGGGGGGGGGGGGGGGGGGGGGGGGGGGGGGGGGGGGGGGGGGGGGGGGGGGGGGGGGGGGGGGGGGGGGGGGGGGGGGGGGGGGGGGGGGGGGGGGGGGGGGGGGGGGGGGGGGGGGGGGGGGGGGGGGGGGGGGGGGGGGGGGGGGGGGGGGGGGGGGGGGGGGGGGGGGGGGGGGGGGGGGGGGGGGGGGGGGGGGGGGGGGGGGGGGGGGGGGGGGGGGGGGGGGGGGGGGGGGGGGGGGGGGGGGGGGGGGGGGGGGGGGGGGGGGGGGGGGGGGGGGGGGGGGGGGGGGGGGGGGGGGGGGGGGGGGGGGGGGGGGGGGGGGGGGTTTCTTGGGGAGTCTCAAGCACTGGAGTAGTGACTTGAACTAGTGGAGTGTGCGGAATGACTTCATGGAGCGGGGTGTTGGGGTGTTGCTCTTCCCAAAAATCATCTTGAGTGATTGGCGTCGTGGGACCACCAATGCTAATCTGTTCACTGCTCATGGGAGCAGGCGGTGATACCGGTTTTGCCATGATCTGGGGGACTTGAGGAAGAACTTCATCATCAACAACATTTTCTTCACGACCAATGTGATGCGGAGCATCCTACGATCATCCCCATGTAGTCTACGTCTACTCTCCAAGCCCCAAGAGGACATAAGACGAGACCTCAACTATACGCCATTGGACACAAGGTGAACTCGCTCCTCTCCGAACCGTCACTTTCCACATGTGAGACATGGCTACTACCTCAAACGTGTATGCTATGCATGATCAGGAACCAAGAGGAAGACCATGAAGCATCGGACAAGAAGGCAAGGAAGCGGAGCAAGATAAGGAGCTGCTCGGAAGCTTCAGCCACCGGATGACCGGACGACGCCGGACGTCCGACGCCTGGACACTCAGCCAGCCAGAAGGGCCAGCCGACGAAAGCTACAGCGGCCGGAAGACCGACAAGTACCGGACGCCCGACACACTCCAGCGACCGGACGTCCGTCCGACTCCGGAAATCCGGTGCCACCTATCCAGAGCCAAAACGCCGGACGTCCGACAAGTACCGGACGACCGGACCCTCGCGAGCCATCGGACGTCCGGTACCTATCGGACGGCCGGCGCGTGTCTGTGCGCAGAGTATCGGGCCGAGGCCCATGTATCCCTCACTTACCCCTTCGTGGCCCTAGACTATATATACTCCTCCACCTCTTCCTAGTTAGGGTTAGCATA
>JAAAWM010010057.1:0-33248 GCA_036873465.1 Thinopyrum obtusiflorum
AAACCCTCTGCCCGAAATATCACTCGACGAAAGAAGAGAATGAATCGAGTCGACTGAAGACAAGTTGCTCACCATCAACGAAGAGATTCTTTGGTCCAGAACAATGCACGACCAGAGCGCAAAGGTTAATCGGAAACGACATCAACTCCTTCCTCACTCGAAGCCTCGATCCATTCGGGGGCTAATGATGGGGTCATGTACCTAGGGTAGGGTCACGAACCCGGTCTAAGTACCTTACCCAAGGACACCCATAGAGGAGGTCGCCTTCCAGTCGACCAACGAGGGACTCACTCGACTGACTTGAAGGACTCGACCATGAAGACTCACTCGACCACCAGGAGGTCAAGAGGCACTCCGCACTGCAACGGCCTGTAATCAAGTAGACTTTATGATAGTAAAGGCACTTTATGTGGGGCGTTACCAGTAACGCCGCAGACTTAACTCACCTTAAACCCTCTGCCCGAAATATCACTCGACGAAAGAAGAGAATGAATCGAGTCGACTGAAGACAAGTTGCTCACCATCAACGAAGAGATTCTTTGGTCCAGAAGGGGGGGGGGGGGGGGGGGGGGGGGGGGGGGGGGGGGGGGGGGGGGGGGGGGGGGGGGGGGGGGGGGGGGGGGGGGGGGGGGGGGGGGGGGGGGGGGGGGGGGGGGGGGGGGGGGGGGGGGGGGGGGGGGGGGGGGGGGGGGGGGGGGGGGGGGGGGGGGGGGGGGGGGGGGGGGGGGGGGGGGGGGGGGGGGGGGGGGGGGGGGGGGGGGGGGGGGGGGGGGGGGGGGGGGGGGGGGGGGGGGGGGGGGGGGGGGGGGGGGGGGGGGGGGGGGGGGGGGGGGGGGGGGGGGGGGGGGGGGGGGGGGGGGGGGGGGGGGGGGGGGGGGGGGGGGGGGGGGGGGGGGGGGGGGGGGGGGGGGGGGGGGGGGGGGGGGGGGGGGGGGGGGGGGGGGGGGGGGGGGGGGGGGGGGGGGGGGGGGGGGGGGGGGGGGGGGGGGGGGGGGGGGGGGGGGGGGGGGGGGGGGGGGGGGGGGGGGGGGGGGGGGGGGGGGGGGGGGGGGGGGGGGGGGGGGGGGGGGGGGGGGGGGGGGGGGGGGGGGGGGGGGGGGGGGGGGGGGGGGGGGGGGGGGGGGGGGGGGGGGGGGGGGGGGGGGGGGGGGGGGGGGGGGGGGGGGGGGGGGGGGGGGGGGGGGGGGGGGGGGGGGGGGGGGGGGGGGGGGGGGGGGGGGGGGGGGGGGGGGGGGGGGGGGGGGGGGGGGGGGGGGGGGGGGGGGGGGGGGGGGGGGGGGGGGGGGGGCCACCACCCAAGTTGCGGCAATCGAGCCCGACGAACCTCTCTACGGCTTGTTCGACCTGTCGACTGGCTCCGTAGAGACTGCATCCGAGTGCGGTAGCAGTGATCCAGCAGCGGAAATCTTGATGGTCGATGGGCCCCACAGTCCCCCTGGCTTCGCCCGTGGTGGTGGAGCAGGTGACGGCGGCGACCCTACGCGAGGCTACGAAGAGTACCAACCCGAGCCACTCGACTCTCTGCAAAGAGAGGAACTTCGCCGCAGGAACGAGGATCCCCTGCGTATTCCCATCGCAGGAGAAACCCCCGAGGCTCGTGCCTTGGAGGAGGCGCGTCTGGCCAATTTGGCCGAGCGCACTCGACTGGAGAACCTTCAGCGAGCACTCGACGAGCGCGCGCGGCAACGAGTTCCCGACACCAGTCGACGTCAACTCTTCCCGCCGACTCAGGTATATCGAACCCCAATTCAGAATTTAGCAGCTGCGACCCGTATAGCAGAGTCCATTCAGCCTTCGCAGTCGGAAGCTGGCAGAGGTTTGCTGCAGATCAGGGATCTGCTCCGGGCAGCAGGAGATCAGAATTCAGCCGTGTCTCAGTCGCGCAACAGAATTCACAGTCGATCTGTCACTGTGAATACGGTTCAGTCGGCTCACAGCCCCAGATCGCCTCCGCGGCGCGAAGGGCGTGAGAATCGGCGAGATCAATATGGCGACAGACTCGACCGAGATGATAGGCGTCGAGTGCCCTATTCCCCTCCGAGGGGTGGGTCTTACGCTCCTCGGCAGCCAGATGATAGGCGTCAGTACAGTACAGGGCGTAGGGTTCCAGTTGACCCCAGAGAGCCAGGCTTCGACGCGCGATCCATTATCGTGCAAGGGTTGGTCGACCGGAACAGAGCCCATCGAGGCGCACTCGACAGAGATGTACCCACGAGCAGTCGAGTACATGTTTCTGGTCCTGAATGTTTCAGCAGAGCTATCAGAGCCGCAGTTATCCCCCCCAATTTCAGGTTGGCAACAGGAGTCAGCAAGTTCACTGGTGAGTCTAAGCCTGAAACTTGGCTTGAAGACTACCGAGTGGCAGTTCAGATCGGTGGTGGGAACGACGAGGTGGCCATGAAGCATTTGCCCCTCATGTTGGAAGGTTCTGCCAGGGCATGGTTGACTCAATTACCTCCTAGCAGCATTTACACTTGGGAAGATCTGTCCCGAGTGTTCGTCAGAACGTTTGAAGGGACTTGCAAGCGACCAGCGGGATTGACAGAGTTGCAAGTCTGCGTGCAGAAAACTAATGAGACTCTCAGAGAGTATATTCAGAGGTGGATCACTTTGCACCACACTGTGGAAAATGTCTCTGATCATCAGGCAGTATGCGCCTTCAAAGACGGCGTCAAGAACAGAGAACTGAGTTTGAAATTTGGTCGAACCGGTGACATGACCTTGGGGGGGGGGGGGGGGGGGGGGGGGGGGGGGGGGGGGGGGGGGGGGGGGGGGGGGGGGGGGGGGGGGGGGGGGGGGGGGGGGGGGGGGGGGGGGGGGGGGGGGGGGGGGGGGGGGGGGGGGGGGGGGGGGGGGGGGGGGGGGGGGGGGGGGGGGGGGGGGGGGGGGGGGGGGGGGGGGGGGGGGGGGGGGGGGGGGGGGGGGGGGGGGGGGGGGGGGGGGGGGGGGGGGGGGGGGGGGGGGGGGGGGGGGGGGGGGGGGGGGGGGGGGGGGGGGGGGGGGGGGGGGGGGGGGGGGGGGGGGGGGGGGGGGGGGGGGGGGGGGGGGGGGGGGGGGGGGGGGGGGGGGGGGGGGGGGGGGGGGGGGGGGGGGGGGGGGGGGGGGGGGGGGGGGGGGGGGGGGGGGGGGGGGGGGGGGGGGGGGGGGGGGGGGGGGGGGGGGGGGGGGGGGGGGGGGGGGGGGGGGGGGGGGGGGGGGGGGGGGAAAGCAGAAGTCGACTGAAAGTGATTAACCGAGAGGTGAACATGGTTGCCCCCGCAAAAGCAAATTATCTGAAGTGGTCTCAAACACCCATCACATTCGACCAATCTGATCACCCGACTCATATTGCCACCCCTGGGAGGCAAGCTTTGGTGGTCGATCCAGTTGTCGAAGGCACTCGTCTGACAAAGGTGCTGATGGATGGTGGAAGTGGGCTGAACTTATTGTATGCAGACACATTGAAAGGTATGGGCATTCCGATGTCCCGACTGAGCACTAGTAACATGAGCTTTCATGGAGTTATACCAGGGAAGAAGGCCGAGTCACTCGGCCAGATAGCTTTGGACGTGGTGTTTGGTGATTCGAAGCATTTTCGCAAAAAAAAGTTGACGTTTGAGGTCGTGGATTTTCAGAGTGCATATCATGCCATTTTGGGGAGACCAGCTTACGCACGGTTTATGGCTCGACCATGCTACGTGTACCTCAAATTGAAGATGCCCGGCCCCAAAGGAGTGATCACTGTCACCGGTGATCGGAAAAAGGCAGAAGAGTGCTTTCAGAAGGGCTCCAAGATCGCCGATTCCCAGGTGACAGCGGTCGAGTTCGAAGAATACAAGCAAAACGCAGATCCGAGTGACTTGCTGCGATCCAAGAAGCCCGCCACAGAGTCTGCATTCCAGTCGTCCGGTGAGACGAAGCCTGTTCACATTCACCCGACCGACCCCGAAGCAGCTCCAACCCGCATCTCCATGACACTCGACCCAAAATAGGAAGAAGCGCTCATCCAGTTCCTCCGTGAGAACTGGGACATTTTTGCATGGAAGCCCGCTGACATGCCAGGTGTTCCCAGGGGACTGGCTGAGCATCGCCTAAGAGTCGACTCGTCTGCCAAACCAGTCAAAGAACATCTTCGGCGGTCCGCCGTCCAGAAGAGAAAAGCCATTGGTGAAGAAGTGGCTCGACTGTTGGCGGCAGGATTTATCCGAGAGATATACCACTCCGAGTGGCTCGCTAATGTCGTCGTGGTTCCTAAGAAGGACAAGTCGCTACGAATGTGCATTGATTTCAAGGACATCAACCGGGCCTGCCCGAAAGATGGATCCTGGAGCCCCAAGAAGGTAAAGGATAAAGAAGGGAACGACGTAATGGATATGCCATGTCACATCCATACGAAGAAAGACGAAGAGGGGAATATCATCTACCCGAAGCACACCACTCGCCAGGGGGGGGGGGGGGGGGGGGGGGGGGGGGGGGGGGGGGGGGGGGGGGGGGGGGGGGGGGGGGGGGGGGGGGGGGGGGGGGGGGGGGGGGGGGGGGGGGGGGGGGGGGGGGGGGGGGGGGGGGGGGGGGGGGGGGGGGGGGGGGGGGGGGGGGGGGGGGGGGGGGGGGGGGGGGGGGGGGGGGGGGGGGGGGGGGGGGGGGGGGGGGGGGGGGGGGGGGGGGGGGGGGGGGGGGGGGGGGGGGGGGGGGGGGGGGGGGGGGGGGGGGGGGGGGGGGGGGGGGGGGGGGGGGGGGGGGGGCATAACACCAGAAGAAGGTCGAATCATCCTCAATGATATCCACTCGGGAACCTATGGTCATCATGCGTCCTCTCGGACCATCGTGGCCAAAGCATACCGAGCCGGATTTTACTGGCCAAAGGCGAATGAGATGGCAAAGGAAATAGTGGATAAGTGCGAGGGATGTCAGTTCTACTCGAATATGTCGCACAAGCCTGCATCGGCTCTGAAGACCATCCCACTCGTCTGGCCTTTCGCAGTATGGGGGTTGGACATGGTCGGTCCTTTGAGAACAGGGCGAAGTGGCTTCACGCATGTACTGGTGGCAGTCGACAAATTCACCAAGTGGATTGAGGCTAAACCAATCAAGAACCTTGACGCCGGTGCTGCTGTTAGCTTCATGAGGGAACTAATATTCAGATATGGAGTCCCGCACAGTCTTGACTCCATCCAAGTAGAGATATCCTCATTATCAGAAGCTCATGTATGGAATATACATGACCACAAAGAAGGTTGCTCATTATTTCTCTGATCATTCCATCACAGTCGTCAGCGACGCTCCACTATTAGAGATTTTGCACAACAGAGATGCAACTGGTCGAGTGGCTAAATGGGCTATTGAACTTCTTCCCCTTGATATCAAGTTTGAAGCAAAGAAGGCCATTAAGTCCCAGGCAATAGCAGATTTCCTCGCCGAGTGGATTGAACAGCAACAGCCGACTGAAGTTCACTCGGAGCATTGGACCATGTTCTTTGATGGCTCTAAGATGTTGAATGGTTCCGGTGCTGGGGTTGTCCTGGTTTCCCCCAGAGGAGATAAGCTCAGATATGTGCTTCAGATTCACTTTGATTCCTCCAACAATGAGGCAGAATATGAGGCCCTCTTATAGGGGGGGGGGGGGGGGGGGGGGGGGGGGGGGGGGGGGGGGGGGGGGGGGGGGGGGGGGGGGGGGGGGGGGGGGGGGGGGGGGGGGGGGGGGGGGGGGGGGGGGGGGGGGGGGGGGGGGGGGGGGGGGGGGGGGGGGGGGGGGGGGGGGGGGGGGGGGGGGGGGGGGGGGGGGGGGGGGGGGGGGGGGGGGGGGGGGGGGGGGGGGGGGGGGGGGGGGGGGGGGGGGGGGGGGGGGGGGGGGGGGGGGGGGGGGGGGGGGGGGGGGGGGGGGGGGGGGGGGGGGGGGGGGGGGGGGGGGGGGGGGGGGGGGGGGGGGGGGGGGGGGGGGGGGGGGGGGGGGGGGGGGGGGGGGGGGGGGGGGGGGGGGGGGGGGGGGGGGGGGGGGGGGGGGGGGGGGGGGGGGGGGGGGGGGGGGGGGGGGGGGGGGGGGGGGGGGGGGGGGGGGGGGGGGGGGGGGGGGGGGGGGGGGGGGGGGGGGGGGGGGGGGGGGGGGGGGGGGGGGGGGGGGGGGGGGGGGGGGGGGGGGGGGGGGGGGGGGGGGGGGGGGGGGGGGGGGGGGGGGGGGGGGGGGGGGGGGGGGGGGGGGGGGGGGGGGGGGGGGGGGGGGGGGGGGGGGGGGGGGGGGGGGGGGGGGGGGGGGGGGGGGGGGGGGGGGGGGGGGGGGGGGGGGGGGGGGGGGGGGGGGGGGGGGGGGGGGGGGGGGGGGGGGGGGGGGGGGGGGGGGGGGGGGGGGGGGGGGGGGGGGGGGGGGGGGGGGGGGGGGGGGGGGGGGGGGGGGGGGGGGGGGGGGGGGGGGGGGGGGGGGGGGGGGGGGGGGGGGGGGGGGGGGGGGGGGGGGGGGGGGGGGGGGGGGGGGGGGGGGGGGGGGGGGGGGGGGGGGGGGGGGGGGGGGGGGGGGGGGGGGGGGGGGGGGGGGGGGGGGGGGGGGGGGGGGGGGGGGGGGGGGGGGGGGGGGGGGGGGGGGGGGGGGGGGGGGGGGGGGGGGGGGGGGGGGGGGGGGGGGGGGGGGGGGGGGGGGGGGGGGGGGGGGGGGGGGGGGGGGGGGGGGGGGGGGGGGGGGGGGGGGGGGGGGGGGGGGGGGGGGGGGGGGGGGGGGGGGGGGGGGGGGGGGGGGGGGGGGGGGGGGGGGGGGGGGGGGGGGGGGGGGGGGGGGGGGGGGGGGGGGGGGGGGGGGGGGGGGGGGGGGGGGGGGGGGGGGGGGGGGGGGGGGGGGGGGGGGGGGGGGGGGGGGGGGGGGGGGGGGGGGGGGGGGGGGGGGGGGGGGGGGGGGGGGGGGGGGGGGGGGGGGGGGGGGGGGGGGGGGGGGGGGGGGGGGGGGGGGGGGGGGGGGGGGGGGGGGGGGGGGGGGGGGGGGGGGGGGGGGGGGGGGGGGGGGGGGGGGGGGGGGGGGGGGGGGGGGGGGGGGGGGGGGGGGGGGGGGGGGGGGGGGGGGGGGGGGGGGGGGGGGGGGGGGGGGGGGGGGGGGGGGGGGGGGGGGGGGGGGGGGGGGGGGGGGGGGGGGGGGGGGGGGGGGGGGGGGGGGGGGGGGGGGGGGGGGGGGGGGGGGGGGGGGGGGGGGGGGGGGGGGGGGGGGGGGGGGGGGGGGGGGGGGGGGGGGGGGGGGGGGGGGGGGGGGGGGGGGGGGGGGGGGGGGGGGGGGGGGGGGGGGGGGGGGGGGGGGGGGGGGGGGGGGGGGGGGGGGGGGGGGGGGGGGGGGGGGGGGGGGGGGGGGGGGGGGGGGGGGGGGGGGGGGGGGGGGGGGGGGGGGGGGGGGGGGGGGGGGGGGGGGGGGGGGGGGGGGGGGGGGGGGGGGGGGGGGGGGGGGGGGGGGGGGGGGGGGGGGGGGGGGGGGGGGGGGGGGGGGGGGGGGGGGGGGGGGGGGGGGGGGGGGGGGGGGGGGGGGGGGGGGGGGGGGGGGGGGGGGGGGGGGGGGGGGGGGGGGGGGGGGGGGGGGGGGGGGGGGGGGGGGGGGGGGGGGGGGGGGGGGGGGGGGGGGGGGGGGGGGGGGGGGGGGGGGGGGGGGGGGGGGGGGGGGGGGGGGGGGGGGGGGGGGGGGGGGGGGGGGGGGGGGGGGGGGGGGGGGGGGGGGGGGGGGGGGGGGGGGGGGGGGGGGGGGGGGGGGGGGGGGGGGGGGGGGGGGGGGGGGGGGGGGGGGGGGGGGGGGGGGGGGGGGGGGGGGGGGGGGGGGGGGGGGGGGGGGGGGGGGGGGGGGGGGGGGGGGGGGGGGGGGGGGGGGGGGGGGGGGGGGGGGGGGGGGGGGGGGGGGGGGGGGGGGGGGGGGGGGGGGGGGGGGGGGGGGGGGGGGGGGGGGGGGGGGGGGGGGGGGGGGGGGGGGGGGGGGGGGGGGGGGGGGGGGGGGGGGGGGGGGGGGGGGGGGGGGGGGGGGGGGGGGGGGGACTCGGAGGCTTAGCTGCAGCCCTGAGCTCGCCTAAGTTATAGAAATCCTACCGAGTGAAGAGCAACCCTCTCACTCGGGGGCTTAGCTGCAGCCCTGTGCTCGCCTAAGTTATAAAAATCCTACCGAGTGAAGAGCAACCCTCTCACTCGGGGGCTTAGCTGCAGTCCAAGCACTCGCCTAAGTTACGAAAATCCTACCGAGTGAAGAGCAACCCTCTCACTCGGAGGCTTAGCTGCAGTCCAAACACTCGCCTAAGTTATAAAAATCCTACCGAGTGAGGAGCAACCCTCTCACTCGGAGGCTTAGCTGCAGTCCAAGCACTCGCCTAAGTTATAAAAATCCTACCGAGTGAAGAGCAACCCTCTCACTCGGGGGCTTAGCTGCAGTCCAAGTACTCGCCTAAGTTATCAAAATCCTACCGAGTGGTAAGCCAGACTTTCACTCGGGGGCTTAGCTGCGGCCCAGTGCTTGCCTAAGTGAACTGAAGAATAAGTCGATTGCGATAAAGGCGCCTTGCTTTGAACCTGCAAAAGACATTTCGAGCCAAAAGCAATCGTATTCAAGCACCAAATTCAAGTTTGAATCGATATCTAAAGGAACCGAGAGTGCTCAGGCGTTAAGCCTGTTAAGGTTTATCGGTTACAATTCCACTCGGCATACCGAGGCAAATTTAAAGCGTCGAGCCAGAAGAAGTTTTTTACCCCTCCTGTGGAGGGCTGGAAGGTGCAACAAATTCATCAAGGTCGATCCCGTCAGCGATCCGAGTGGCAGCTGCAAGGAAAGTTTCCATAAAGGACCTGAAGTCGTGTTTCTTGGTGTTGGCCACCCGAAGAGCCGCCAGCTTCTCTTCTCGTGCATCCTTACAGTGGACTCGGGCAAGACACAGAGCAACATCTGCACCACACCGAGCCGAGGACTTCTTCCATTCCTGCACTCGACCAGGGATCGTGTTCAACCGGGCCATCAGCGACTCAAGATCATTCTGAAGTGTCTCCTCAGGCCAGAGCGTCGAGTCGATGCGAGATGTGGCGGCCTTCAGCCTTGCGAGATAGTCCACGACAGCTGCAACACGGGACTCCAGTCGGAGAACATCCATGGCAACTTCGTCGTTCACCGGAGAATTGACGGGGTCGAGGTTTGGCTCCAGCCGGCTAGTTTCTTCTTCAAAGTTTTGACAAAATTCTGCAAGGGTGATCACTAAGTCAAGGGGATGGTCGAATGGAAAAAGCCACAATTGGAAATGTTTGCCAAACATAGAGGTTTACCTTCAAGCATAAGAAACAGCTTCTTGGCAAGGCCACTCAGGAAGGCCTCCAGTTCAGTTTTCTTCTTAGTCAATTTGCTGACTTGGTCGGTCAGGGCAGCTTTATCAGTTTTCAGTCGACTGACCTCCTTGTTAGCAATCCCAAGAGCAGCTTTCAGATTGGTATTGTCTTGTTCGAGCTTGGTGACTGGAGCTAACTTCTCGTCAGCAAGCTTGATCTTCTCAGCTAGCTCAAGGTCTTTCTTCTGTTGGGCCTCCCTTACCTTACCTACAAATTACAGCAAGATCAGATTTTGAAACAAGCAAGGGGAAAAGCAGTCGTCAGGGTCTCACCAAACATACCTTCGGTCTCCTCCTTTGCCTTTGTCAGCTTCTCCTAGTGGATCGAGGCTAAACCAATCAAGAGCCTTGACACCGGTACTGCTGTTAGCTTCATCAGGGAACTAATATTCAGATATGGAGTCCCGCACAGCATCATTACGGATAATGGGTCGAACTTTGACTCGGAGGAATTCAGAGATTTCTGCAGCTCCCAAGGCACACGGGTCGACTACGCTTCAGTCGCCCATCCGCAGTCGAATGGACAAGCAGAGCAAGCTAATGGACTGATTCTTAAGGGATTGAAGCCTCGACTGATGCGTGATCTCAAACACGCGGCTGGAGCTTGGGTCGACGAACTTCCCTCAGTACTTTGGGGACTGCGGACCACACCTAATCGGTCGACCGGAAGAACTCCATTCTTCTTGGTCTACGGGGCCGAAGCAGTCTTGCTGAGTGATCTTCTCCACAATGCTCCTCGAGTTGAAATCTACAACGAAGCAGAGGCTGAACAAGCGCGGCAGGACGCAGTCGACCTTTTAGAGGAAGAAAGGGAGATGGCTCTGATCCGGTCAACCATCTACCAACAAGATTTGCGTCGTTTCCACGCCAGAAATGTGAGAGGTCGAGCCTTCTAGGAAGGGGATTTGGTTCTCCGAGTGGATCAGCACAAACCACACAAGCTCGCTCCTTCTTGGGAAGGCCCCTTCATCGTCACCAAGGTCCTCCACAATGGGGCGTACCGTCTTTACAACGTCGAGCATAATATCGACGAACCCCGAGCTTGGAATGCGGAGCTACTCCGCCCATTCTACACTTAAGTTTTATCACTCGGATGAGTTGCAATCAAGTACTTTTGTAGTTCATGGACCTCAAAATAATAGTGTCATAGTCCCTCCATACTTTCTGTCACCTTTTATTTTTGTCCACAAAAAATTCCCCCTCAGTGGGTGACTTAGCCGCGAATCCGTTTCGCCTAAGTTTGTAAAAATCCTGCCGAGTGGTGAGCCAGCCTCTCACTCGGAGGCTTAGCCGCGAATCCGTTTCGCCTAAGTTTATCAAAATCCTACCGAGTGGTAAGCCAGCCTTCCACTCGGAGGCTTAGCTGCAGTCCAAGGACTCGCCTAAGTTTATCAAAATCCTACCAAGTGAAGAGCAACCCTCCCACTCGGGGGCTTAGCTGCAGTCCAAGCACTGGCCTAAGTTACAAAAATCCTACCGAGTGGAGAGCGACCCTCTCACTCGGAGGCTTAGCTGCAGCCCTGTGCTCGCCTAAGTTATAAAAATCCTACCGAGTGGAGAGCGAGCCTTCCACTCGGAGGCTTAGCTGCAGTCCAAGGACTCACCTAAGTTTATCAAAATCCTACTGAGTGAAGAGCAACCCTCCCACTCGGGGGCTTAGCTGCAGTCCAAGCACTCGCCTAAGTTACAAAAATCCTACCGAGTGGAGAGCGACCCTCTCACTCGGAGGCCCCCCCCCCCCCCCCCCCCCCCCCCCCCCCCCCCCCCCCCCCCCCCCCCCCCCCCCCCCCCCCCCCCCCCCCCCCCCCCCCCCCCCCCCCCCCCCCCCCCCCCCCCCCCCCCCCCCCCCCCCCCCCCCCCCCCCCCCCCCCCCCCCCCCCCCCCCCCCCCCCCCCCCCCCCCCCCCCCCCCCCCCCCCCCCCCCCCCCCCCCCCCCCCCCCCCCCCCCCCCCCCCCCCCCCCCCCCCCCCCCCCCCCCCCCCCCCCCCCCCCCCCCCCCCCCCCCCCCCCCCCCCCCCCCCCCCCCCCCCCCCCCCCCCCCCCCCCCCCCCCCCCCCCCCCCCCCCCCCCCCCCCCCCCCCCCCCCCCCCCCCCCCCCCCCCCCCCCCCCCCCCCCCCCCCCCCCCCCCCCCCCCCCCCCCCCCCCCCCCCCCCCCCCCCCCCCCCCCCCCCCCCCCCCCCCCCCCCCCCCCCCCCCCCCCCCCCCCCCCCCCCCCCCCCCCCCCCCCCCCCCCCCCCCCCCCCCCCCCCCCCCCCCCCCCCCCCCCCCCCCCCCCCCCCCCCCCCCCCCCCCCCCCCCCCCCCCCCCCCCCCCCCCCCCCCCCCCCCCCCCCCCCCCCCCCCCCCCCCCCCCCCCCCCCCCCCCCCCCCCCCCCCCCCCCCCCCCCCCCCCCCCCCCCCCCCCCCCCCCCCCCCCCCCCCCCCCCCCCCCCCCCCCCCCCCCCCCCCCCCCCCCCCCCCCCCCCCCCCCCCCCCCCCCCCCCCCCCCCCCCCCCCCCCCCCCCCCCCCCCCCCCCCCCCCCCCCCCCCCCCCCCCCCCCCCCCCCCCCCCCCCCCCCCCCCCCCCCCCCCCCCCCCCCCCCCCCCCCCCCCCCCCCCCCCCCCCCCCCCCCCCCCCCCCCCCCCCCCCCCCCCCCCCCCCCCCCCCCCCCCCCCCCCCCCCCCCCCCCCCCCCCCCCCCCCCCCCCCCCCCCCCCCCCCCCCCCCCCCCCCCCCCCCCCCCCCCCCCCCCCCCCCCCCCCCCCCCCCCCCCCCCCCCCCCCCCCCCCCCCCCCCCCCCCCCCCCCCCCCCCCCCCCCCCCCCCCCCCCCCCCCCCCCCCCCCCCCCCCCCCCCCCCCCCCCCCCCCCCCCCCCCCCCCCCCCCCCCCCCCCCCCCCCCCCCCCCCCCCCCCCCCCCCCCCCCCCCCCCCCCCCCCCCCCCCCCCCCCCCCCCCCCCCCCCCCCCCCCCCCCCCCCCCCCCCCCCCCCCCCCCCCCCCCCCCCCCCCCCCCCCCCCCCCCCCCCCCCCCCCCCCCCCCCCCCCCCCCCCCCCCCCCCCCCCCCCCCCCCCCCCCCCCCCCCCCCCCCCCCCCCCCCCCCCCCCCCCCCCCCCCCCCCCCCCCCCCCCCCCCCCCCCCCCCCCCCCCCCCCCCCCCCCCCCCCCCCCCCCCCCCCCCCCCCCCCCCCCCCCCCCCCCCCCCCCCCCCCCCCCCCCCCCCCCCCCCCCCCCCCCCCCCCCCCCCCCCCCCCCCCCCCCCCCCCCCCCCCCCCCCCCCCCCCCCCCCCCCCCCCCCCCCCCCCCCCCCCCCCCCCCCCCCCCCCCCCCCCCCCCCCCCCCCCCCCCCCCCCCCCCCCAAGGGTCGTGGACAAGCTTCGACCGCCTTTCTGAGCGCGGTGGTACAACCTCCTCCTCCTCTTCTTCCTCGTCCTCAACGTCATCTTCATCACCGTCATCATCATCGTCGTCGTCATCATCCTCTGCAACGTCCGAGTCCCATTCCTCCTCTTCCTGGCTCTCGCCCCCACTCGCCTCACCCTCCTCAGTCGGAGCTTGTGCCCCATTGGGCATCGAGTACAGCTCGGTGAGAGCCTAGCAGATATCAAGACAAGGATCAGTCGACCAGTCGGCAGGATAAACGGAAATGAATGCGACAAGAACACAGTGGAGAGCAGAGCAAACGTACCTTGTTTGGATCGCTGTTGTGGTCGAGTGGAGGAATCCTTCTGGCTCCGCGTGGGTTATCCTTGTTTCCGGTAACGGCTACCATCCATCTTTCCAGAGTGACATCGTCGACTGCTTCTGGATGGACTCGAGTCTCGTCTTCAGTCCCACAGTACAACCACATGCAGTGGCTCCGGAACTGAAGGGGCTGGATGCGACGCCTAAGGAAGACCTCCAGGAGGTCCATGCCCATCACTCCCTCCCGAACCAACTGCACCACGCCTCCTTTGCCTTCGTCAGCTTCTCCTGAACCAGCTTCAAGCTCAGCTCGAGTTGAGTGTGCTTGTTTTCCAGCTCAGAGTAACGAGCCACAAGATCACAGGAGTTCTGCGAAGAACCAATCGACTAAATGTCAAATATAATTCACTTCCGAGTGAAAAAGGAAAAAACACACGTTTCTAAGACTACAGCCGAATACAAGCATTCGACCGTAGTCTCGGGGACTACACCCAGTGGGTGCACTCAGCGTGCCCCCACTAATCCTGTTGAAGATAAAGTCGACCAGTCGACCTCAAAAAAAAAGAGAGATGTATTCTTTAAGACTGTGATCAACTGCAAGCAGTCGACCACAGTCTCGGGGACTACACCCAGTGGGTGCACTCAGCGTGCCCCCACCGGTTTGTGAAATCCAGTCGACATAGTCGACTGACAGAAAGACTGACATCATAAAGCCTAAGGCCGACTGCCAGCAGTCGACCTTAGCCTTGGGGACTACACCCAGCGGGTGCACTCAGCGTGCCCCCGCTAACACGGAGTTTAATCGACACACCCAGTGGGTGACTACTATAAATTCCGGAAAGGAAAAGTTTTTGGTAGCATATCCAACAGAACAAACAGTGGTCGACTGACCTGAACATTGCTTTGAAGGGCAGAACTGGCGTCATAAGCTGCCTGGCTCGCATCCCGGATGGTCTTTAACTGCTCCATCATGATTCCCGCCTGGCGTATCGCTTCCTTCGTCGCGCCAGCTTGGTCCTCTGGGACGTGGTGCGTCGTGAAGAGGGAGGGCTGCTGAGCACTCGTCAATGGATCTACGAAGGACATCGTGTGTCGAGTGGTGTTCTCTTCCTCCGCAATCATAATCTCAGGCGCCGTCACATCCTGGGGCACCTTACTGGCGGACGCTTTCCTACTCCTCCTGCGCTTCAGTGGTTCTTCATCCTCATCATCATCAGGGAGATTGATAACAGTATTGGGTGGAGCTACGGAGAAGAATCAGGATCAGAGATCGCGAGTCAGTCGACTAAGAACGGCGTTAAGAATACAGTACCTGGTTTCGAAGTTGCTGCGTCCTCCATCTCGTGGTCATCAGCCCGGGCTGAGGTTTCAGAAGTAGCAGCACTGCAACTCCAAAGGATCAGTCGACTAACTTCAGCCCCCCCCCCCCCCCCCCCCCCCCCCCCCCCCCCCCCCCCCCCCCCCCCCCCCCCCCCCCCCCCCCCCCCCCCCCCCCCCCCCCCCCCCCCCCCCCCCCCCCCCCCCCCCCCCCCCCCCCCCCCCCCCCCCCCCCCCCCCCCCCCCCCCCCCCCCCCCCCCCCCCCCCCCCCCCCCCCCCCCCCCCCCCCCCCCCCCCCCCCCCCCCCCCCCCCCCCCCCCCCCCCCCCCCCCCCCCCCCCCCCCCCCCCCCCCCCCCCCCCCCCCCCCCCCCCCCCCCCCCCCCCCCCCCCCCCCCCCCCCCCCCCCCCCCCCCCCCCCCCCCCCCCCCCCCCCCCCCCCCCCCCCCCCCCCCCCCCCCCCCCCCCCCCCCCCCCCCCCCCCCCCCCCCCCCCCCCCCCCCCCCCCCCCCCCCCCCCCCCCCCCCCCCCCCCCCCCCCCCCCCCCCCCCCCCCCCCCCCCCCCCCCCCCCCCCCCCCCCCCCCCCCCCCCCCCCCCCCCCCCCCCCCCCCCCCCCCCCCCCCCCCCCCCCCCCCCCCCCCCCCCCCCCCCCCCCCCCCCCCCCCCCCCCCCCCCCCCCCCCCCCCCCCCCCCCCCCCCCCCCCCCCCCCCCCCCCCCCCCCCCCCCCCCCCCCCCCCCCCCCCCCCCCCCCCCCCCCCCCCCCCCCCCCCCCCCCCCCCCCCCCCCCCCCCCCCCCCCCCCCCCCCCCCCCCCCCCCCCCCCCCCCCCCCCCCCCCCCCCCCCCCCCCCCCCCCCCCCCCCCCCCCCCCCCCCCCCCCCCCCCCCCCCCCCCCCCCCCCCCCCCCCCCCCCCCCCCCCCCCCCCCCCCCCCCCCCCCCCCCCCCCCCCCCCCCCCCCCCCCCCCCCCCCCCCCCCCCCCCCCCCCCCCCCCCCCCCCCCCCCCCCCCCCCCCCCCCCCCCCCCCCCCCCCCCCCCCCCCCCCCCCCCCCCCCCCCCCCCCCCCCCCCCCCCCCCCCCCCCCCCCCCCCCCCCCCCCCCCCCCCCCCCCCCCCCCCCCCCCCCCCCCCCCCCCCCCCCCCCCCCCCCCCCCCCCCCCCCCCCCCCCCCCCCCCCCCCCCCCCCCCCCCCCCCCCCCCCCCCCCCCCCCCCCCCCCCCCCCCCCCCCCCCCCCCCCCCCCCCCCCCCCCCCCCCCCCCCCCCCCCCCCCCCCCCCCCCCCCCCCCCCCCCCCCCCCCCCCCCCCCCCCCCCCCCCCCCCCCCCCCCCCCCCCCCCCCCCCCCCCCCCCCCCCCCCCCCCCCCCCCCCCCCCCCCCCCCCCCCCCCCCCCCCCCCCCCCCCCCCCCCCCCCCCCCCCCCCCCCCCCCCCCCCCCCCCCCCCCCCCCCCCCCCCCCCCCCCCCCCCCCCCCCCCCCCCCCCCCCCCCCCCCCCCCCCCCCCCCCCCCCCCCCCCCCCCCCCCCCCCCCCCCCCCCCCCCCCCCCCCCCCCCCCCCCCCCCCCCCCCCCCCCCCCCCCCCCCCCCCCCCCCCCCCCCCCCCCCCCCCCCCCCCCCCCCCCCCCCCCCCCCCCCCCCCCCCCCCCCCCCCCCCCCCCCCCCCCCCCCCCCCCCCCCCCCCCCCCCCCCCCCCCCCCCCCCCCCCCCCCCCCCCCCCCCCCCCCCCCCCCCCCCCCCCCCCCCCCCCCCCCCCCCCCCCCCCCCCCCCCCCCCCCCCCCCCCCCCCCCCCCCCCCCCCCCCCCCCCCCCCCCCCCCCCCCCCCCCCCCCCCCCCCCCCCCCCCCCCCCCCCCCCCCCCCCCCCCCCCCCCCCCCCCCCCCCCCCCCCCCCCCCCCCCCCCCCCCCCCCCCCCCCCCCCCCCCCCCCCCCCCCCCCCCCCCCCCCCCCCCAGTATTCTTTCCGATATAGTGGACGAGCAACGAGTATTCATTGTTTATTTTTTATGAAACCTATTGTCTCCACTGTTACGACGAAGGAGTGTGAAACACGGTAGCCCAGTGAACTTGGCATGTGCACCACTCCCTCCTTCCTCATGTAATAGTACCATAGTGTTGACTATAAGGTTACAACTTTTTCTCACTTTCTCTCTATCTATTTCCTCTCAAATGTTTTTTACCTTTCTTTTTTTAGACACAATTGTTTTTTATGCCTCTTTTTTTAGAATTAGTTTTTTTATACCTAGGAGCATGTGTAGAGACGAGCTCATGCAGATCCCACTCCTTGACTTTGTCAATGCCTCTCTCTCCTCCACATAAGCGGGCTTGTCGAGAAGACAAGAGATGATCTCTTAGCACAATATGTTTCACCATGTTTTTAGGAATAACTAGTTATTGAAGATAAGGCTAAGTGATGATCCATTGTACACATGTTTTTTTGTCATCTCTAAATTACATGCAAGACTTATGATAAGACTATCTTATCAACCATTGTACATGCCCTTTATAGCCCAGAATTTTACTGGTAGTACTTGCTATGAATGCGAGCAGCTGGCCTCTGAGGGGGGAGCGCGCGCGGGGAGGTGGTGGGGTGGGGGAGGGGTTCTGGTGGGCCAGGGCGGTAAGAAGCGGGCTTGGAAGCGGTGCGGACTCCCGCATGGCCCACCTCACATTATCACCACATATTTCTTGGAGTCCGTGCACGGCGGGCGGGCGATCTCTTCTCCCTCCCCCGTCTCTCTCCTCTCAGCCGACGCCCGCCGAGCGATTAGATTTCGGCTATCGACGGTTTATTAAATTGCAGTCCCACATGTCAGTGAAAATGCAAGACAACGCGTGTCCCCTCTGGTGAGCGGCGTGCGAGCCGGACTGTCGGGGGTGCGACGTGAACGCGACGCGTACGAGTTGTAAGTGTGCCGCCTTTTCATTTTGAACTTGCAAAGCGTAACATTTTCGTGTGATCGATTGATAGAAATCCAGAACAAAATGACGAGGGCGGTGCTTTCCCGCGCGTTAGGCGGGCTAGTTTGAGTGATATGACGTGCTACAGTGCCGTCCACTTGCTCCATTTTTATGTAAGCAAGAGTCTACACTCTTACGTGGGAGGAGTGCGAAACACGGCGGATCTGATTTTGATCGAGGGATAACTGTTCCCTACGAAATAATGGAGCACTGTTAGCGATTATAGCATGATAGTTAGGGCATCTCCAGCGCTGGCCCTCAAATTTACACCGGCATCTGTCCGAGGACACTGGTGGATGCCATCCAATGCTTCCCGCATACCTTTCGACAACTATATGAACTAACCGGACGAAATTCATGCAAACAAAGCAAATTTCAAATTGACCGGATGAAATTCATTACATTTCGAGAACTTTTCCTATAAACTGGATGAAATTCATTACATATTTCGCACAAACCATACTAAAACCTACTGTAAACCTAATCTAAACGATCACCGGGCCCCGACCACCATGTCCGGCCCTGAACCCGAGAAAGCCGGCCATTGCCTTTGCCTCCTCCTTATCCGCCTCGATAACCTCCTCCTCTGGAGCACAAGGTTATGTAGATTTCCGCCTCCACGTCGCCGTCAAGCGGCTAATCGGCCACTGATTTTTATCCCACCAAGCTTGGCGTCGACTGAGTGGAGGAGCGGTGGCCTTCCTGGGACCAGAGCGGTGGCGACCTACCGTGTACTACTCTTCCTCGCTGCTGGCTGCGCCCGCGCACGCGCGCCGGCTTCGTGGTCGTGGCGGCGGAGGGCGGCCGGGGGGAGCCGGCGATCTCCTTCGTCTGCTCCTGCGAGAGTACGTCCAAGAGAGCTTTGGAGCGCGCCCGGAGCGGAGCCACCGATGTCCTTCGTCTGCTCCTGCGATAGTACATCCAAGAGAGCTTTGGAGTGCCCGGAGGCCATGGTTGGAGTGGTGCCAACAGAAGGAAGGGACCAGAGGAGAATGAGTGTGGGTCTTTGGTTATGGCTGGGAGCTGGGGCTCAAGTTAATATAGCGGGCGAATGGCAATGAGCCGCGGCAGACGGATGGACGGCTGGCACCGGAGTAGGTTCGTCGGTAGCCGTGGTGTAATGCGGAGCAATCGCTTGCACCGGGATGCCGCGCGGGTGGCGCTCTCTCGGCCGTCACGCTGCTGCAACGCCGGCGCCAGTGAGAGGTCGCGTCGGGTGTGAATGCGGACGCTGCTTCCGTGACTTAACCACAGGTGCTTTGTCTCACTGACATGTGGGCCCAACGGGCATCAGGCCCGCATGTCAGTGACACACCAACTGCACCTGCAGTTAAGGCCGGTGAATGCGGCATTGACGTTTTGGAGAGACGGTGATCATTTCAGGCGGTAAGCGCGCGCTAGCGATGGAAGGGGTTTCGGTAGGCCAGGGCGGTCAGACGCTGGCGTGGTGGTAAAATGTGAACTCATGGATGACGAGCCTTTGAAGCATATGCGGCACGTATTGACAACCAGGCATCCATGCAACCGCTCTTGTCGCCAGCTAGCATTCGACGACCACCATTAGACACCACACAACCATACATAACTTACGAATAATGGACGAATCGATCAGACACACACTCGTGTGCAGTGGCACTATGATCGGTTGCTCACGATAGTACATACTCCGCACCATAGTACCCTCTCTAGCTAGGCTGTTTTATAGATTGTCGTTGTGATGGACGATATACATGAGCAAGGTGCCGAGTCACGAGTATGACCGTTGGTGTTGATCCAGGTGAATACATGCTCGGTGTTCGCGGAGGCCTCCAGCAAACGTCTAAACAGTAATGTCACATACGCATAATTTTGGTTTTTATTTCTTTCTCCACTGACAGGTAGGCCCGCATAGATAGATAGATAAAGAACACGAGCTGATGAGGCGCATGCGGACTGTTTGACTGGTCAACCAGACAAATACGGAGCTATACGCTGAGCCAGTGACCGTATAATCACCATATCTCGTATAAAATGATCAAAGTGAGCTATCAAGACAAGTTCAATGACCGCCAATGCATTTTACTCGGTAATAAATGACCAGGATTGAAGGGGAATCCAAATTTCCTTCGTCTTCTGTCCTTGAGCTCTTGACAAACCAATGCACTTTACGGTTGTCCGGCCACTCCACCCCAGAGCTGTCACCAAGCGTCGTTCATGCCACTGCGCCGCAACTAACCGGTAAGGAAGCGATGGCATCCCGCCGCGCCGAGTTCCTCGCCGCCCACGACCGCACACAGAATGGTAGGCAAGCGGTGGCATCCCGCCGTGCCGAGTTCATCGCCGCTCGCGACCTCACACCTATGTGGGCGGAATTTGAAGCTGCCAAGGCCGAATGGGCGGTAGAGCAAGAGGCGGCCAAAGCCGAACAGAGGGAGCGGAAAAGTCAGAAAGCACTCAAGAAAAGAGAGGCCCGCCGCCGCAAGAAAGAAGAGGACGTACGCGCTGCTGCAGAGAGGTCGGCGGAGATCCAAGCACGGTGGGGTGTCGTTGACAAAGCCGGGAAGGAGAACGACGGCGTCTGGCCAGCATGTGAGAAGTAGTAGTACTAGTAGTTAGTGTGTGTGTCTGTGTCGCCCGTACATTTGTTTAATTAATTACGAGCATGTAACAGTACTACTTGTTACTACTGTAGTTTTTAGAGCAAATTACCAGTACATTAGCCTAGACTCAATGGAAAAATTCCTATCCTATGCATCAAATGGCATATCTTTCTCTATAGGAATTGAGATGCATGTCATCTCACTTCCTATGATTTTCATATTCCTATAAAATTCCTATCCTATGAACCAAAGGAGGCCTCTGCTGGAGTAACTACTGTAGCTAGCAGTACTGCTGGTACAGTTGTTTTCTTCAAGAAGCGGAATTCAAAGTCATGATGGTTCCTTCGTCCGAGCAACTTCACAGTGGGTAAGGTTGGGCCTGTGATTTGATGGCTCATTAGTAATTACTGCGGCACGACGACCGGGGTGAGTCTCCCTTGGAGTTCTACGGGCATGGCAAGTGGACCAGGATGGTCGACATCCCACATGTCGGCGAGCGGAAGTATTCTTTCCGATATCGAGGAGCAAGGAAACCGCGTGGTATAGTATCACTGGTGATTTATATTTATTTTTTATTTCTAATGAATGCTAGCGTTTCAACTCTTACGACGAAGGAGTGCCAAACACACGGCACGTGCTGGATGTCGCACACGTCAGCGAAAGGAGTGGGACATGAACAGCGTGGTAGAGCGTCTCCACTTCTGGGTCAGAGACCACACATAGTAGTACTACTGTACTAGTGGTATGAACGATACAAAGTGCGACCCGGAGAGAAAGACACGTCTAGTTGGAAGGTCTCGGGGCATACACGTAAACAAATATAAAACCTAATATGTGCCTCCAATTAATATAGTAGTAGTAGAGTACTTAGTCACGTACTCCATAACATCACCGGGCATTGCACGTACAACATTTAGTGGTAGTAAGAGACAAATGCCTATATGCCACGCATGTTCATACTATTTGTGCCTTTCTACTTCACTTACTGCGCTACGTTACACAGGTTCGCACGTCCACTCCTGGGTACATGTCCGTCTCATAGTTCCAGTCCCACGTGTTCTTCATATAGATGGAACGATCCTTGCATGACACGTGCACCTTGATGCTAGATGTGTCGCGTGTTGGCAAAAGGAAAAACAAAGCTCACGTAAAAAAAAATAGAGTGGAAGAACATAGATTCCCGACGACCGAGAAGGAGAAGGAACCTCGGGGTGGAGCATCTGCACTCATAATATTTTATATTATTCAGCGATATAAAATCAGCCAATCATCTCCACAGTGGACTGGAAGAGTACGAAACACGGCAGCTCAGTGTAGTTACATCATACTAGTACATGGCTAACCCACGCTATCACCATATTTCTTGGCTTCCGTGCAACACCTATCTCTAGTAATCCAGCAGCCTGTATCGCTTCTCCCTCCTCGTCTCTCTCAAAGGCCCTGTTTGGATATTCTAACTCAGTTAAAGGTTAGAGTTAGATTCTAATCCTGAACTAACCCTGAAGCCCCCCCCCCCCCCCCCCCCCCCCCCCCCCCCCCCCCCCCCCCCCCCCCCCCCCCCCCCCCCCCCCCCCCCCCCCCCCCCCCCCCCCCCCCCCCCCCCCCCCCCCCCCCCCCCCCCCCCCCCCCCCCCCCCCCCCCCCCCCCCCCCCCCCCCCCCCCCCCCCCCCCCCCCCCCCCCCCCCCCCCCCCCCCCCCCCCCCCCCCCCCCCCCCCCCCCCCCCCCCCCCCCCCCCCCCCCCCCCCCCCCCCCCCCCCCCCCCCCCCCCCCCCCCCCCCCCCCCCCCCCCCCCCCCCCCCCCCCCCCCCCCCCCCCCCCCCCCCCCCCCCCCCCCCCCCCCCCCCCCCCCCCCCCCCCCCCCCCCCCCCCCCCCCCCCCCCCCCCCCCCCCCCCCCCCCCCCCCCCCCCCCCCCCCCCCCCCCCCCCCCCCCCCCCCCCCCCCCCCCCCCCCCCCCCCCCCCCCCCCCCCCCCCCCCCCCCCCCCCCCCCCCCCCCCCCCCCCCCCCCCCCCCCCCCCCCCCCCCCCCCCCCCCCCCCCCCCCCCCCCCCCCCCCCCCCCCCCCCCCCCCCCCCCCCCCCCCCCCCCCCCCCCCCCCCCCCCCCCCCCCCCCCCCCCCCCCCCCCCCCCCCCCCCCCCCCCCCCCCCCCCCCCCCCCCCCCCCCCCCCCCCCCCCCCCCCCCCCCCCCCCCCCCCCCCCCCCCCCCCCCCCCCCCCCCCCCCCCCCCCCCCCCCCCCCCCCCCCCCCCCCCCCCCCCCCCCCCCCCCCCCCCCCCCCCCCCCCCCCCCCCCCCCCCCCCCCCCCCCCCCCCCCCCCCCCCCCCCCCCCCCCCCCCCCCCCCCCCCCCCCCCCCCCCCCCCCCCCCCCCCCCCCCCCCCCCCCCCCCCCCCCCCCCCCCCCCCCCCCCCCCCCCCCCCCCCCCCCCCCCCCCCCCCCCCCCCCCCCCCCCCCCCCCCCCCCCCCCCCCCCCCCCCCCCCCCCCCCCCCCCCCCCCCCCCCCCCCCCCCCCCCCCCCCCCCCCCCCCCCCCCCCCCCCCCCCCCCCCCCCCCCCCCCCCCCCCCCCCCCCCCCCCCCCCCCCCCCCCCCCCCCCCCCCCCCCCCCCCCCCCCCCCCCCCCCCCCCCCCCCCCCCCCCCCCCCCCCCCCCCCCCCCCCCCCCCCCCCCCCCCCCCCCCCCCCCCCCCCCCCCCCCCCCCCCCCCCCCCCCCCCCCCCCCCCCCCCCCCCCCCCCCCCCCCCCCCCCCCCCCCCCCCCCCCCCCCCCCCCCCCCCCCCCCCCCCCCCCCCCCCCCCCCCCCCCCCCCCCCCCCCCCCCCCCCCCCCCCCCCCCCCCCCCCCCCCCCCCCCCCCCCCCCCCCCCCCCCCCCCCCCCCCCCCCCCCCCCCCCCCCCCCCCCCCCCCCCCCCCCCCCCCCCCCCCCCCCCCCCCCCCCCCCCCCCCCCCCCCCCCCCCCCCCCCCCCCCCCCCCCCCCCCCCCCCCCCCCCCCCCCCCCCCCCCCCCCCCCCCCCCCCCCCCCCCCCCCCCCCCCCCCCCCCCCCCCCCCCCCCCCCCCCCCCCCCCCCCCCCCCCCCCCCCCCCCCCCCCCCCCCCCCCCCCCCCCCCCCCCCCCCCCCCCCCCCCCCCCCCCCCCCCCCCCCCCCCCCCCCCCCCCCCCCCCCCCCCCCCCCCCCCCCCCCCCCCCCCCCCCCCCCCCCCCCCCCCCCCCCCCCCCCCCCCCCCCCCCCCCCCCCCCCCCCCCCCCCCCCCCCCCCCCCCCCCCCCCCCCCCCCCCCCCCCCCCCCCCCCCCCCCCCCCCCCCCCCCCCCCCCCCCCCCCCCCCCCCCCCCCCCCCCCCCCCCCCCCCCCCCCCCCCCCCCCCCCCCCCCCCCCCCCCCCCCCCCCCCCCCCCCCCCCCCCCCCCCCCCCCCCCCCCCCCCCCCCCCCCCCCCCCCCCCCCCCCCCCCCCCCCCCCCCCCCCCCCCCCCCCCCCCCCCCCCCCCCCCCCCCCCCCCCCCCCCCCCCCCCCCCCCCCCCCCCCCCCCCCCCCCCCCCCCCCCCCCCCCCCCCCCCCCCCCCCCCCCCCCCCCCCCCCCCCCCCCCCCCCCCCCCCCCCCCCCCCCCCCCCCCCCCCCCCCCCCCCCCCCCCCCCCCCCCCCCCCCCCCCCCCCCCCCCCCCCCCCCCCCCCCCCCCCCCCCCCCCCCCCCCCCCCCCCCCCCCCCCCCCCCCCCCCCCCCCCCCCCCCCCCCCCCCCCCCCCCCCCCCCCCCCCCCCCCCCCCCCCCCCCCCCCCCCCCCCCCCCCCCCCCCCCCCCCCCCCCCCCCCCCCCCCCCCCCCCCCCCCCCCCCCCCCCCCCCCCCCCCCCCCCCCCCCCCCCCCCCCCCCCCCCCCCCCCCCCCCCCCCCCCCCCCCCCCCCCCCCCCCCCCCCCCCCCCCCCCCCCCCCCCCCCCCCCCCCCCCCCCCCCCCCCCCCCCCCCCCCCCCCCCCCCCCCCCCCCCCCCCCCCCCCCCCCCCCCCCCCCCCCCCCCCCCCCCCCCCCCCCCCCCCCCCCCCCCCCCCCCCCCCCCCCCCCCCCCCCCCCCCCCCCCCCCCCCCCCCCCCCCCCCCCCCCCCCCCCCCCCCCCCCCCCCCCCCCCCCCCCCCCCCCCCCCCCCCCCCCCCCCCCCCCCCCCCCCCCCCCCCCCCCCCCCCCCCCCCCCCCCCCCCCCCCCCCCCCCCCCCCCCCCCCCCCCCCCCCCCCCCCCCCCCCCCCCCCCCCCCCCCCCCCCCCCCCCCCCCCCCCCCCCCCCCCCCCCCCCCCCCCCCCCCCCCCCCCCCCCCCCCCCCCCCCCCCCCCCCCCCCCCCCCCCCCCCCCCCCCCCCCCCCCCCCCCCCCCCCCCCCCCCCCCCCCCCCCCCCCCCCCCCCCCCCCCCCCCCCCCCCCCCCCCCCCCCCCCCCCCCCCCCCCCCCCCCCCCCCCCCCCCCCCCCCCCCCCCCCCCCCCCCCCCCCCCCCCCCCCCCCCCCCCCCCCCCCCCCCCCCCCCCCCCCCCCCCCCCCCCCCCCCCCCCCCCCCCCCCCCCCCCCCCCCCCCCCCCCCCCCCCCCCCCCCCCCCCCCCCCCCCCCCCCCCCCCCCCCCCCCCCCCCCCCCCCCCCCCCCCCCCCCCCCCCCCCCCCCCCCCCCCCCCCCCCCCCCCCCCCCCCCCCCCCCCCCCCCCCCCCCCCCCCCCCCCCCCCCCCCCCCCCCCCCCCCCCCCCCCCCCCCCCCCCCCCCCCCCCCCCCCCCCCCCCCCCCCCCCCCCCCCCCCCCCCCCCCCCCCCCCCCCCCCCCCCCCCCCCCCCCCCCCCCCCCCCCCCCCCCCCCCCCCCCCCCCCCCCCCCCCCCCCCCCCCCCCCCCCCCCCCCCCCCCCCCCCCCCCCCCCCCCCCCCCCCCCCCCCCCCCCCCCCCCCCCCCCCCCCCCCCCCCCCCCCCCCCCCCCCCCCCCCCCCCCCCCCCCCCCCCCCCCCCCCCCCCCCCCCCCCCCCCCCCCCCCCCCCCCCCCCCCCCCCCCCCCCCCCCCCCCCCCCCCCCCCCCCCCCCCCCCCCCCCCCCCCCCCCCCCCCCCCCCCCCCCCCCCCCCCCCCCCCCCCCCCCCCCCCCCCCCCCCCCCCCCCCCCCCCCCCCCCCCCCCCCCCCCCCCCCCCCCCCCCCCCCCCCCCCCCCCCCCCCCCCCCCCCCCCCCCCCCCCCCCCCCCCCCCCCCCCCCCCCCCCCCCCCCCCCCCCCCCCCCCCCCCCCCCCCCCCCCCCCCCCCCCCCCCCCCCCCCCCCCCCCCCCCCCCCCCCCCCCCCCCCCCCCCCCCCCCCCCCCCCCCCCCCCCCCCCCCCCCCCCCCCCCCCCCCC
Organism: Thinopyrum obtusiflorum; assembly: GCA_036873465.1. Taxonomy (NCBI): domain Eukaryota; kingdom Viridiplantae; phylum Streptophyta; class Magnoliopsida; order Poales; family Poaceae; genus Thinopyrum; species Thinopyrum obtusiflorum. Next base: position 25,137 of record JAAAWM010010057.1, read on the forward strand.
CCCCCCCCCCCCCCCCCCCCCCCCCCCCCCCCCCCCCCCCCCCCCCCCCCCCCCCCCCCCCCCCCCCCCCCCCCCCCCCCCCCCCCCCCCCCCCCCCCCCCCCCCCCCCCCCCCCCCCCCCCCCCCCCCCCCCCCCCCCCCCCCCCCCCCCCCCCCCCCCCCCCCCCCCCCCCCCCCCCCCCCCCCCCCCCCCCCCCCCCCCCCCCCCCCCCCCCCCCCCCCCCCCCCCCCCCCCCCCCCCCCCCCCCCCCCCCCCCCCCCCCCCCCCAGCACTCCTATATAAGGGTTGACCGGTCGCTTCCCGCGGACGTGCGCGGGTGGTGGAAGAAGAAGGAGAAGGGAAGCGGGCTGTGGAGTAACGTTTTTACCACAATTTCTTATGAAACTGAGTGCAATAATTGAGTAGTTTTGCAAACTACCAGTACTACACATGAAACGGTTCAAAACCTATACTCCCTTGCCAGTGCGCGCTTCCCGCGTGAAACGGTCAGCATCGCCCTAGAGCGTCAGTGCCGCATTAATGCCCGGCCAGAGCGGAGGCGACCTCTCACTGGCGCCGGCTTTGAAGCGGCGCGACGGCCGGGAGAGCGCCGCTTCCCGGTGCACCGACTGCTCCGCGTCGAGGCTGGCCATAGGCCCTGTTTGGATCCATGGGTTAGAGTTAGTTTGAGCTAGTTGGGGCTCAAATAGCCCTAAAGTATCCAAGCATGAGGGTTTAAATTGGAGCAAGTTGCACCGAACCCACCAAAAAAAACTATCCCACCCAAGAGGTGCTAACTGGAGATAGTTCTCATTGGGACCACAAAAATCACTTCTCTCTCTCCATCAAGTGCATTTATTGTCAATCTAACCCGGTCACCCAAACACCTCTTTGGCTACAGTTAGTTCAGGGTTAGTCATGAGTTAGTCTAACCTCTAGCTAAGTTAGAGTATCCAAACAGGAGCAGTATAGGACATGCAAGTTGCTCAAAGCATACAGTCAAATTCGTACGTGAAAGGATTTTTTTCTTTTTGAAAACGGAACGTGAAAGGAATTTTTTTTAGAATGCTCTTGGCATGTCGCTAACATGTGCTGAGTTAACCGACCTCAATAGACGGCAAAAACGCCAACCCGCCGCACTTTGAGAGAGACGAGGAGGGAGAAGCAATACGGGCTGCTGGATTACTAGAGATAGGTGTTGCACGGAAGCCAAGAAATATGGTGATAGCGTGGGTTAGCCATGTACTAGTATGATGTAACTACACTGGGCTGCCATGTTTCGTACTCTTCCAGTCCACTGTGGAGATGATTAGTTGATTTTATATCGCTGAATAATATAAAATATTATGAGTGCAGACGCTCCACCCCGAGGTTCCTTCTCGGTCGTCGGGAATCTATGTTCTTCCACTCTATTTTTTTTACGTGAGCTTTGTTCATCCTTTTGCCAACACACGACACATCTAGCATCAAGGTGCACGTGTCATGCAAGGAGCGTTCCATCTATATGAAGAACACGTGGGACTGGAACTACAAGACGGACATGTACCCAGGAGTGGACGTGCGAACCTGTGTAACGTAGCGCAGTAAGTGAAGTAGAAAGGCACAAATAGTATGAACATGCGTGGCATATAGGCATTTGTCTCTTACTACCACTAGATGTTGTACGTGCAATGCCCGGTGATGTTATGGAGTACGTGACTAAGTACTCTACTACTACTATATTAATTGGAGGCACATATTAGGTTTTATATTTGTTTACGTGTATGCCCCGAGACCTTCCAACTAGACGTGTCTTTCTCTCCGGGTCGCACTTTGTATCGTTCATACCACTAGTACAGTAGTACTACTACGTGTGGTCTCCGACCCAGAAGTGGAGACGCTCTACCACGCTGTTCATGTCCCACTCCTTTCGCTGACGTGTGCGACATCCAGCACGTGCCGTGTGTTTGGCACTCCTTCGTCGTAAGAGTTGAAACGCTAGCATTCATTAGAAATAAAAAATAAATATAAATCACCAGTGATACTATACCACGCAGTGTCCTTGCTCCTCGATATCGGAAAGAATACTTCCGCTCGCCGACATGTGGGATGTCGACCATCCTGGTCCACTTGCCATGCCTGCAGAACTCCAAGGGAGAATCACCCCGGTCGTCACGCCGCAGTAATTATTAATGAGCCATCAAATCATAGGACCAACCTTACCCACTGTGAAGTTGCTCGGACGAAGGAACCATCATGACTTCGTTGAATTCCGCTTCTTGAAGAAAACTACTGTACCAGCAGTACTGCTAGCTACAGTAGTTACTCCAGCAGAGGCCTCCTTTGGTTCATAGGATAGGAATTTTATAGGAATATGAAAATCATAGGAAGTGAGATGACATGCATCTCAATTCCTATAGAGAAAGAGATGCCATTTGATGCATAGGATAGGAATTTTTCCATTGAGTCTAGGCTAATGTACTGGTAATTTGCTCTAAAAACTACAGCAGTAACTAGTAGTACTGTTACATGCTCGTAATTAATTAAACAAACGTACGGGCGACACAGACACACACACTAACTACTAGTACTACTACTTCTCACATGCTGGCCAGACGCCGTCGTTCTCCTTCCCGGCTTTGTCGGCGATACCCCACCGTGCTTGGATCTCCGCCGACCTCTCCGCAGCAGCGTGTGCATCCTCTTCTTTCTTGCGGTGGCAGGCCTCTCTTTTCTTGAGTGCTTTCTGACTTTTCCGCTCCCTCTGTGCGGCTTTGGCCGCCTCTTGCTCTACCGCCCATTCGGCCTTGGCAGCTTCAAATTCCGCCCACATAGGTGCGAGCGGCGATGAACTCGGCACGGCGGGATGCCACCGCTTGCCTACCATTCTGTGTGTGGTCGTGGGCGGCGAGGAACTCGGCGCGGCGGGATGCCATCGCTTCCTTACCGGTTAGTGTGCGGCGCGGCGGGATGCCATCGCTTCCTTACCGGTTAGTGTGCGGCGCGGTGGCATGAACGACGCTTGGTGACAGCTCTGGGGTGGAGTGGCCGGACAATCGTAAAGTGCATTGGTTTGTCAAGAGCTCAAGGACAGAAGACAAAGGAAATTTGGATTCCCCTTCAATCCTGGTCATTTATTACCGAGTAAAATGCATTGGCGGTCATTGAACTTGTCTTGACAGCTCACTTTGATCATTGTATACGAGATATGGTGATTATACGGTCACTGGCTCAGCGTATAGCTCCGTATTTGTCTGGTTGACCAGTCAAACAGTCCGCATGCACCTCATCAGCTCGTGTTCTTTATCTATCTATCTATGCGGGCCTACCTGTCAGTGGAGAAAGAAATAAAAACCAAAATTATGCGTATGTGACATTACTGTTTAGACGTTTGCTGCAGGCCTCCGCGAACACCGAGCATGTATTCACCTGGCCCAACACCAACGGTCATACTCGTGACTCGGCGCCTTGCTCATGTATATCGTCCATCACAACGACAATCTATAAAACAGCCTAGCTAGAGAGGGTACTATGGTGCGGAGTATGTACTATCGTGAGCAACCGATCATAGTGCCACTGCACACGAGTGTGTGTCTGGTCGATTCGTCCATTATTCGTAAGTTATGTATGGTTGTGTGGTGTCTAATGGTGGTCGTCGAATGCTAGCTGGCGACAAGAGCGGTTGCATGGATGCCTGGTTGTCAATACGTGCCGCATACGCTTCAAAGGCTCGTCATCCATGAGTTCACATTTTACCACCACGCCAGCGTCTGACCGCCCTGGCCTACCGAAACCCCTTCCATCGCTAGCGCGCGCTTCCCGCCTGAAATGATCACCGTCTCTCCAGAACGTCAATGCCGCATTCACCGGCCTTAACTGCAGGTGCAGTTGGTGTGTCACTGACATGCGGGCCTGATGCCCATTGGGCCCACATGTCAGTGAGACAACGCACCTGCGGTTAAGTCACTGAAGCAGCGTCCGCATTCACGCCCGACGCGACCTCTCACTGGCGCTGGCATTGCAGCAGCGTGACGGCCGAGAGAGCGCCACCCGCGCGGCATCCCGGTGCAAGCGACTGCTCCGCGTTAATGACACCACGGCTGTCGACGAACCTACTCCGGTGCCATCCGTCCATCCGTCTACCGCGGCTCATTGCCATTCGCCCACTATATTAACTTGAGCCCCAGCTCCCAGCCATAGCCAAAGACCCACACTCATTCTCCTCTGGTCCCTTCCTTCTGTTGGCACCACTCCAACCATGGCCTCCGGGCACTCCAAAGCTCTCTTGGACGTACTGTCGCAGGAGCAGACGAAGGACATCAGTGGCTCCGCTCCGGCCCCCCCCCCCCCCCCCCCCCCCCCCCCCCCCCCCCCCCCCCCCCCCCCCCCCCCCCCCCCCCAGCCGCCCTCCGCCACCACGACCACAAAGCCGGCGCGCGTGCGCGGGCGCAGCCGGCAGCGAGGAAGAGTAGTACACGGTAGGTCGCCACCGCTCCTCCACTCAGTCGACGCCAAGCTTGGTGGGATAAAAATTGGCGGCCGATTAGCCGCTTGACGGCGACGTGGAGGCGGAAATCTTCATAACCTTGTGCTCCGGAGGAGGAGGTTATCAAGGCGGATAAGGAGGAGGCAAAGGCAATGGCCGGCTTTCTCGGGTTCATGGCCGGACATGGTTGTCGGGGCCCAGCGATCGTTTAGATTAGGTTTACAGTAGGTTTTAGTACGGTTTGTGCAAAATATGTAATGAATTTCATCCAGTTTATAGGAAAAGTTCTCGAAATGTAATGAATTTCATCCGGTCAATTTGAAATTTGCTTTGCTTGCACGAATTTCGTCCGGTTAGTTCATATAGTTGTCGAAAGGTATGCGGGCAGCATTGGATGGCATCCATCAGTGTCCTCGGACAGATGCCGGTGTAAATTTGAGGGCCAGCGCTATAGATGCCCTAACTATCATGCTATAATCGCTAACAGTGCTCCATTATTTCGCAGGGAACAGTTATCCCTCGATCAAAATCAGATCCGCCGTGTTTCGCACTCCTCCCACGTACTAAGAGTGTAGACTCTTGCTTACATAAAAATGGAGCAAGTGGACGGCACTATAGCATGTCATATCACTCAAACTAGCCCGTCTAACGCGCGGGAAAGCACCGCCCTCGTCATTTTGTTCTGGATTTCTATCAATCGATCGCACGAAAATGTTACGCTTTGCAAGTTCAAAAGGAAAAGGCGGCACACTTACAACTCGTACGCGTCGCGTTCACGTCGCACCCCCGACAGTCCGGCTCGCACGCCGCTCACCAGAGGGGACACGCATTGTCTTGCATTTTCACTGACATGTGGGACTGTAATTGAATAAACCGTTGATAGCCGAAATCTAATCGCTCGGCGGGCGTCGGCTGAGAGGAGAGAGACGGGGGAGGGAGAAGAGATCGCCCGCCCGCCATGCACAGACTCCAAGAAATATGTGGTGATAATGTGAGGTGGGCCATGCGGGAGTCCACACCGCTTCCAAGCCCGCTTCTTACCGCCCTGGCCCACCAGAACCCCTCCCCCACCCCACCACCTCCCCACGCGCGCTCCCCCTCAGAGGCCAGCTACCCGCATTCATAGCAAGTAGTATCGGTAAAATTCTGGGCTATAAAGGGCATGCACAATGGTCGATAAGATAGTCTTATCATAAGTCTTGCATGTAATTTAGAGATGACAAAAAAACATGTGTACAATGGATCATCTCTTAGCCTTATCTTCAATAACTAGTTATTCTAAAAACATGGTGAAACATATTGTGCTAAGAGATCATCTCTTGTCTTCTCGACAAGCCCGCTTATGTGGAGGAGAGAGAGGCATTGACAAAGTCAAGGAGTGGGATCTGCAGGAGCCCGTCTCTACACGTGCTCCTAGGTATAAAAAAACTAATTCTAAAAAAAGAGGCATAAAAACAATTGTGTCTAAAAAACCAAAGGTAAAAAACATTTGAGAGGAAATAGATAGAGAGAGAGTGAGAAAAAGTTGTAACCTTATAGTCAACACTATGGCAGTATTACATGAGGAAGGAGGGAGTGGTGCACATGCCAAGTTCACTAGGCTGCCGTGTTTCACACTCCTCCGTCGTAACAATGGAGACAATAGGTTTCATCAAAAAATAAACAATGAATACTCGTTGCTCGTCCACTATATCGGAAAGAATACTTTCATTCGCCGACATGTGGGACGTCGACCATCCTGGTCCACCTGCCATGCACAAAATTATCCTGGTCCACCTGCCATGCACATAGTTAGTCGGACGAAGGAACCATCATGACTTCGTTGAATTCCGCTTCTTCATGAAAACTTACTCTACCCGCAGTACTGCTACCACACACGAAGACTGGACGGCACTGTACCACGTCATATCACTAAAACCCACTAGGCCAAACTAGCCCGCCTAGGATTTGTACTCCCTCCGTTTCAAAGTTAGTAGTACAAAGTTGACTCATCTATTTTGGAATGGAGGGACGTCTCTGTACTGCTATGATTTTGTGTTGTACGTCTCTGTACTTTTGCTACGATTTTCCTACCCTATGAACCAAATGAGGCCTGAATGTATCCGTGTCGACTATTGTCTGATCGATCGCTAAGCCTAAAATTTCAGGAGCTTGGGCTATTGGCCGATCGACGACGGATCAGTATAAGCGTACCACGAGCTCATCATCCCCAACATTTCTCTTCGGTGAGTGTTTTGCAAGTACTATAGCTCGCACAGTAGCTAGCCTACTAACACCAAGAATCATCAAATAAGCCCTGCTGATATGATAAACAGTTCAAACTTACATCTAAGCATGCCATATATTACATCAAAAGCTGGTGAGGATACATCTGTTTCCATAACTCGGAGAGGGTTCGCATGATTCACTATCAAACAAAAGTAGCAAGTACCGCCCACACAAGACAGTGCACTAGCCCTAAGATGGTTTGATAACACTCATCGTTCTGGTAATTAAACACAGGGCAATGCAAACTACCCTGAAGGATTAGCGCGACCAACTATTTCTTGTCATCGATCTCTCGGGCAATGACCACAGCACGGACAGCGGCATGGGAATCGATTTCTGGGGCGATGTCCACAGGACTGACCGCGACATCGGAATCGATCTCTGGGGCGATGTCCACAGGATGGACAGCGGCATCGGAATCGATCTCCGGGGCGATGCCAACAGGACGGACCGCGACATCGAAAATGATCTCTGGGGCGTTGTCCACAGGACGGGCCGCAACATCAGAATCATCAAGGACGTCCACCGGCACCTGCACAACCCTAACATATTAGCAAGCACATTGCAAATAATCAAAAACCACAACTTCCAGTAATAAGCCATTATTTTTTACCTTGTGCAGCTCACCGGGGGATCCCATCCCTCCGGGGGCCATCTCCTCGTCCTCGATGGGGGCCATCACCTTGCCAGGGGAATACTGCTTCTCAACGGCGACTATCTCCTCAAACTTGGCCTTGAGCCTCACATAGGTGGCCATCAGAGTTTCTGGGGTAGGCACGATGGGGCCCTTGCTGTTCTTCCAACTTTCTTTGAGGAGTTCATCCGCCAACGTCGTCAACTCTTTGGCCAGTGCTTGTTTCTTGGAGTTCTTCGTCTCCATGGGTTGGCCCGCCAACATGGTCAACTCGTTGGTCGGTGCTCGCTTCCTGGAGATCGCTATCTCCAGTGGGTTGTCCGCCGGCAACTTTTTGCCTAGTGCTCCAGGATCCATCAATGAACTGACAAACAAAAAGCAATCGAAAGGAAACCACAATCGCAATGAAAACGGGAAAAGAATAGGCTGTGAGAATCGGTCGGTGCTTTGCAAAAAGAAGATTCTTGGAATGAAAATATAGCAGCATCACTGATTCGCCCACCTTTCCTTCGTCGGTACAGAAGAAAAATGGCAGAAGTGAGTAGCCTGGAGTGAGGTTTTCTTCAAGAAAGGGGAGAAAGGGCTTCAACGAGCGTTCCAGTGAAATGATGGTTGCTTCGTCCAGTCCAACTTCGAGGCCACTTTACCACTGCTGGTAAAGGTGTGGGTTTTGTGATATGACGGGTCATGACGGCCACAACGGGGTGACCGATGAGTTTCGACTGTAGCACCTCGCTGTGATTTGGTGGATGGCACGCGGGCCCG
>JAAAWM010010058.1:0-33272 GCA_036873465.1 Thinopyrum obtusiflorum
ACCAGAACTCTATGGGTGTTCGATTCATCACAATGTAACTAGATTATTGACTCGAGTGCAAGTGGGAGATTGTTGGAAATATGCCCTAGAGGCAATAATAAAATGGTTATTATTATATTTCCTTGTTCATGATAATTGTCTGTTATTCATGCTATAATTGTGTTATCCGGAAATCGTAATACATGTGTGAATACATAGACCACAACATGTCCCTAGTGAGCCTCTGGTTGACTAGCTCGTTGATCAATAGATGGTTACGGTTTCCTGACCATGGACATTGGATGTCATTGATAACGGGATCACATCATTAGGAGAATGATGTGATGGACAAGACCCAATCATAAGCCTAGCACTAGATCGTGTAGTTCGTTTGCTAAAGCTTTTCCAATGTCAAGTAGCTTTTCCTTAGACCATGAGATTGTGCAACTACCGGATACCGTAGGAGTGCTTTGGGTGTACCAAACGTCACAACGTAACTGGGTGGCTATAAAGGTGCACTACGGGCATCTCCGAAAGTGTCTGTTGGGTTGGCACGAATCGAGACTGGGATTTGTCACTCCGTGTGACGGAGAGGTACCTCTGGGCCCACTCGGTAGGACATCATCATAATGATCTCAATGTGATCAAGGAGTTGTTCACGGGATGATGTGTTACGGAAACGAGTAAGGGGGGGGGGGGGGGGGGGGGGGGGGGGGGGGGGGGGGGGGGGGGGGGGGGGGGGGGGGGGGGGGGGGGGGGGGGGGGGGGGGGGGGGGGGGGGGGGGGGGGGGGGGGGGGGGGGGGGGGGGGGGGGGGGGGGGGGGGGGGGGGGGGGGGGGGGGGGGGGGGGGGGGGGGGGGGGGGGGGGGGGGGGGGGGGGGGGGGGGGGGGGGGGGGGGGGGGGGGGGGGGGGGGGGGGGGGGGGGGGGGGGGGGGGGGGGGGGGGGGGGGGGGGGGGGGGGGGGGGGGGGGGGGGGGGGGGGGGGGGGGGGGGGGGGGGGGGGGGGGGGGGGGGGGGGGGGGGGGGGGGGGGGGGGGGGGGGGGGGGGGGGGGGGGGGGGGGGGGGGGGGGGGGGGGGGGGGGGGGGGGGGGGGGGGGGGGGGGGGGGGGGGGGGGGGGGGGGGGGGGGGGGGGGGGGGGGGGGGGGGGGGGGGGGGGGGGGGGGGGGGGGGGGGGGGGGGGGGGGGGGGGGGGGGGGGGGGGGGGGGGGGGGGGGGGGGGGGGGGGGGGGGGGGGGGGGGGGGGGGGGGGGGGGGGGGGGGGGGGGGGGGGGGGGGGGGGGGGGGGGGGGGGGGGGGGGGGGGGGGGGGGGGGGGGGGGGGGGGGGGGGGGGGGGGGGGGGGGGGGGGGGGGGGGGGGGGGGGGGGGGGGGGGGGGGGGGGGGGGGGGGGGGGGGGGGGGGGGGGGGGGGGGGGGGGGGGGGGGGGGGGGGGGGGGGGGGGGGGGGGGGGGGGGGGGGGGGGGGGGGGGGGGGGGGGGGGGGGGGGGGGGGGGGGGGGGGGGGGGGGGGGGGGGGGGGGGGGGGGGGGGGGGGGGGGGGGGGGGGGGGGGGGGGGGGGGGGGGGGGGGGGGGGGGGGGGGGGGGGGGGGGGGGGGGGGGGGGGGGGGGGGGGGGGGGGGGGGGGGGGGGGGGGGGGGGGGGGGGGGGGGGGGGGGGGGGGGGGGGGGGGGGGGGGGGGGGGGGGGGGGGGGGGGGGGGGGGGGGGGGGGGGGGGGGGGGGGGGGGGGGGGGGGGGGGGGGGGGGGGGGGGGGGGGGGGGGGGGGGGGGGGGGGGGGGGGGGGGGGGGGGGGGGGGGGGGGGGGGGGGGGGGGGGGGGGGGGGGGGGGGGGGGGGGGGGGGGGGGGGGGGGGGGGGGGGGGGGGGGGGGGGGGGGGGGGGGGGGGGGGGGGGGGGGGGGGGGGGGGGGGGGGGGGGGGGGGGGGGGGGGGGGGGGGGGGGGGGGGGGGGGGGGGGGGGGGGGGGGGGGGGGGGGGGGGGGGGGGGGGGGGGGGGGGGGGGGGGGGGGGGGGGGGGGGGGGGGGGGGGGGGGGGGGGGGGGGGGGGGGGGGGGGGGGGGGGGGGGGGGGGGGGGGGGGGGGGGGGGGGGGGGGGGGGGGGGGGGGGGGGGGGGGGGGGGGGGGGGGGGGGGGGGGGGGGGGGGGGGGGGGGGGGGGGGGGGGGGGGGGGGGGGGGGGGGGGGGGGGGGGGGGGGGGGGGGGGGGGGGGGGGGGGGGGGGGGGGGGGGGGGGGGGGGGGGGGGGGGGGGGGGGGGGGGGGGGGGGGGGGGGGGGGGGGGGGGGGGGGGGGGGGGGGGGGGGGGGGGGGGGGGGGGGGGGGGGGGGGGGGGGGGGGGGGGGGGGGGGGGGGGGGGGGGGGGGGGGGGGGGGGGGGGGGGGGGGGGGGGGGGGGGGGGGGGGGGGGGGGGGGGGGGGGGGGGGGGGGGGGGGGGGGGGGGGGGGGGGGGGGGGGGGGGGGGGGGGGGGGGGGGGGGGGGGGGGGGGGGGGGGGGGGGGGGGGGGGGGGGGGGGGGGGGGGGGGGGGGGGGGGGGGGGGGGGGGGGGGGGGGGGGGGGGGGGGGGGGGGGGGGGGGGGGGGGGGGGGGGGGGGGGGGGGGGGGGGGGGGGGGGGGGGGGGGGGGGGGGGGGGGGGGGGGGGGGGGGGGGGGGGGGGGGGGGGGGGGGGGGGGGGGGGGGGGGGGGGGGGGGGGGGGGGGGGGGGGGGGGGGGGGGGGGGGGGGGGGGGGGGGGGGGGGGGGGGGGGGGGGGGGGGGGGGGGGGGGGGGGGGGGGGGGGGGGGGGGGGGGGGGGGGGGGGGGGGGGGGGGGGGGGGGGGGGGGGGGGGGGGGGGGGGGGGGGGGGGGGGGGGGGGGGGGGGGGGGGGGGGGGGGGGGGGGGGGGGGGGGGGGGGGGGGGGGGGGGGGGGGGGGGGGGGGGGGGGGGGGGGGGGGGGGGGGGGGGGGGGGGGGGGGGGGGGGGGGGGGGGGGGGGGGGGGGGGGGGGGGGGGGGGGGGGGGGGGGGGGGGGGGGGGGGGGGGGGGGGGGGGGGGGGGGGGGGGGGGGGGGGGGGGGGGGGGGGGGGGGGGGGGGGGGGGGGGGGGGGGGGGGGGGGGGGGGGGGGGGGGGGGGATTGATCTTGGTGATGCGTAGAAAATTTTAAAATTCTGCTATGATCCCCAACACTCCAACCTTCTCAAGCTAGTTCATCAATCGACCAAGGCTGAGCGACAAGTGCAAGATGACTTCAAATACGCCAAGTACTCTTCCAAGACCTACGGATCCTACACTCAAGCTCTCGCGACTTCGGCACCTCCTACCTCAACTAGAGCATCACCAAGTACCGGCGACAAGTCAAGTTCCAAGCAAGTTATGCCTTCCTTGACTCGTCCTTCGGCAAGAACCTACAAATCCAAGACTCCCTCATCTTTGGCGCCATCGAATGACCTCGTCAAGACAAGTTCTATCAAGTGCTTCACATGTGGTGGCCGAGGACACAAGTCCTTCGAATGCACCAACAAGCGAACCATGATCTTCAACGACGATGGCACATACGACTCCATGAGTGAAGAAGAAATGGAAACCCTTGAGCACGTGGCCATGCACCGGCGCGTGAATGAAGATGAAGATGATCAAGTCTTTTGTGACAACGATTCAAGTCCCTCTCTCATGGTCTCCAAGGTCTTGACACTTCAACACCACCAAGAAGAAGACCAACGGTGCCACATCTTCCACACCAAGGCCGGCATCAACGGGCGTTCCGTGAAAGTCATCATCGACGGAGGAAGTTGCCACAACTTGGCAAGTGAAGAGCTATGTTCCAAGCTGCAATTGGTTAAGAAGAAGCATCCTCGTCCCTACAAGGTCCAATAGTTAAGCGACTCCGGCACTATTCAAGTGGAGCATACAGTGCAAGTTTCCTTCAAGATCGGCGCCTACGAGGACACCTTGGAGTGCGACGTGGTTCCTATGTCCGTGTGCCATCTTCTCTTGGAAAGACCTTGGCAATTCGACCGCGGCGTCATCCACAACGGAAGAACAAACCACTATAGCTTCAAGATGAAGGGCAAGGAGTACGTGCTACGACCTATGTCACCAAGCCAAGTGATCGCCGACAAGCAAGCATCCACACATCATGGAGAGACTAGTGAGAGAGTAACCACCACAAGCCCAAATTGAGTGACTCTTCGCCAAGAGAGAAAAACTTAGTCCTCCTAGCCACCAAAAGAGAGATGAGAGAAGTGTGTGAGAACCCATCAAGTGTCATCCACTATGTCCTACTATGCAAAGATGAGGTGGCAAAACCTAACACTTCTAATCCTCTTCCTCTAGTGTTCTCTAACTTGTTGCAGGAATTCAAGGATGTCTTCCCCGATGAGCTACCTCCGGGTCTTCCTCCTATACGTGGCATCGAACACCGGATCAACCTCATCCCCGGAGCACCTCTTCCGAACAAGGCTCCCTACCGCGTCAACCCCGAAGAAACTAAGGAGATCCAACGGCAAGTACAACAACTCATCGACAACGGTCATGTACGTGAAAGCTTAAGCCCTTGTGCCGTTCCGGTTATCCTTGTGCCTAAGAAAGACGGTAGTTTTCGCATGTGTTCCGATTGTAGAACCATCAATGCTATCACCGTTCGATATAGGCACCCCATTCCTCGCCTTGATGATATGCTAGATGAGCTTAGCGGTGCCACCATTTTCTCAAAAATTGATCTTAAAAGTGGCTATTACCAAATCCGCATTCAAGAAGATGATGAATGGAAAACCATTTTTCAAACTAAATTTGGCTTGTACGAGTGGTTAGTTATGCCTATGGGTTTATCGGAAGCTCCCCGTACTTTCATGCGTGTTATGCATTTTGTGCTTCGTCCATACATTGGAGTGTTTGTTGTGGTCTATTTTGACGACATACTCGTGTTTAGAAAATCCCTCAAAGACCATGTGAATCATCTTAGGACTGTTTTGCAAACTCTTCGAAAAGAACGTCTTTATGCCAATATGGAAAAATGCACATTTGGTGTCGACAAGCTTGTTTTCTTGGGTTTCGTTGTTTCTTCAAAGGGTGTCCATGTAGATGAGTCTAAAATTGAAGCAATTAAAACTTGGCCACAACCCACTAATTTGCAACAAGTGCGTAGTTTCCTTGGTCTAGCGGGTTTCTATTGTCGCTTTGTGAAAGACTTTAGCACTATTGCCTCACCGTTGCATGCTTTGAGTAAGAAAAATGCACCCTTTGTTTGGGGACCCTTGCAATCTACCGCATTTGATGAGCTTAAATCTTTGCTTACTCATGCTCCGATTCTTGCTTTGCCTAACTTTGAAAAAACTTTTGAGGTTCATTGTGATGCTAGTGGTAATGGAATTGGTGGATTTTTGATGCAAGAAAAGCGAGCCATTGCATATTTTAGTGAAAAACTTTCCGGTGCTCAACTTAACTATCCCATCTATGACAAAGAATTGTATGCTTTAGTTCATGTTTTGCATGTTTGGGAGCATTATCTTCGCCCACATGAATTTGTCATACACCGATCATGAGACACTTAAATACCTTAAAGGTCAAACCAAGTTGAATAAACGGCATGCTAAATGGAGTGAATTTATTGAATCTTTCCCTTATGTGATCAAATACATTAAGGGCAAAGAAAATGTTGTGGCGGATGCTCTTTCCCGCAAATGCATGTTAATTACTCAACTTGAATTGAATGTTGTTGGATTCGAACATATCAAAGACTTGTATGAGCACGATGTTACTTTTGCTATTCCTTATGCTAAGTGTGTGACGCATACATCTTGGGAACGATATTATATCAAAGATGTTTATCTAATGAGAGCTAACAAACTATGCATCCCCGAGTCTTCTCTATGTTTGTTACTTTTGCAAGAGGCTCATGGAGGAGGACTCATGGGACATTTTGGACGCGACAAGACTTTTGCCACGCTCTCCAAGAACTACTTTTGGCCCAAGATGTTCTGCGATGTCTCACGCTTCACCAACTGGTGCTCTACATGCCGCAAAGCTAAGTCACAATCTCAATCCCATGGTTTACATATGCCACTTCCTATTCCACATCAACCATGGGAACATATTAGCATGGATTTTGTGCTTGGATTACCTAGGACTCAAAATGGCAAGGATTCCGTATTTGTTGTTGTGGACCGATTATCTAAAATGGCGCATTTTATCCCATGAAATAAGATAGACGATGCTTCACATGTTGCAAATCTTTTTTGTAGGGAAATCTTGAGGTTACACGGAGTTCCAAAGACAATTGTGTCAGACCGAGAAGTCAAGTTCTTAAGCTACTTTTGGAAGACGTTATGCGCCAAGCTCAGCATCAAGCTACTATTCTCCACGGCATATCATCCTCAAATTGATGGCCAAACGGAAGTCACCAACCGAACGCTCTCCACTCTCCTACGCATGTTAATAAAGAAGAACATCAAGGAGTGGGAGGAGTGCATACCCATCGCCGAGTACGCCTACAACCGCGCAAGACATTCTACTGCCGGCAGGTCCCCCTTCGAGGTTGTCTACGGCTTCAACCCTTTGTCGCCGTTGGACATCCTTCCTCTATCGCTACAAGAACGAGCGAACATGGACGCTAGCGCACGAACCACCTACCTCAAGAAGATGCATGAAGAAACAAGGACCATGATCGAGCGTCAAGTACACCGCCTCGCCACCAAGCTCAACATCAACAAGTCACCGATGGTGTTTCAACTAGGCAATCTCGTATGGTTACATCTCCGCAAGGACCGCTTTCCCAAGGAGCGCAAGTCCAAGCTACTTCTGAGAGCCGATGGACCCTTCAAGGTGCTCGCCCGCTACAACGACAACGCCTACAAGATTGACATTCCATGTGACAAGTACAACGTAAGCGACCTCTTCAACGTCAAGGACTTGGTCAAGTACCATGGTGATGAAGATCACGATCCATGGACGGATCTCTCCCAAGGGGGGGGAGATAATGCGGAGCATCCCTCGTCCATCCACATGGACACTCCATCACCACCACAAGCACCGAGAGGACTAATGACAAGAGCACGTGCACGCGCCATCGAGAATGAGGTCAATTCTTTCCTCTTCGAGTTTCGGTCGGATTCACATGAGAATCGGGTTCTACCTCAAAGAGACACGTTATGCATTCTTAGGTGCTTCGGAGATGATCGCGAGGAAGCATGGAGGGATCACCAAGTCCACCCGGAGACCCAAAGAGAAGGAGGAGGAAAAGGAGCCCCGAGATGGGAGAACCGAGGACCTCCTGGACACCCCAGGTGCCCGGACATGAGGACCCCGGGTGCCCGGGCATGCAACCGTGGAGTGGGCAAAACCCCTGGATGCCCCGGGTGCCTGGCCCCTCTTCTCCCAGGCGACGCTCCGGGTGCCCGGGACCTCAACCCTGGGTGCCCGGCCCCCTGTCCAGCCGCCGCCCGGGTGCCCGGGCCTTGGACCCCTGGGTGCCCGGCCTCGCCACTCCAGCCGCCAGGCGCCGCCCCGGGTGCCTGGGCTTGGGACCCCCGGGTGCCCGGCCCACCTCCAGCTGGCCCCTGACCGGTCCGGGTGCCTGGCCCTCCTCGCCCCGGGTGCCCGGTCGAACCTGTTCGCCGGCCTTTGTCCGGTCCGGGTGCCCGGACCCCTTTACCCCGGGTGCCCGGACCCCTCCGAGAGTGCCTACGTTCACTATGGGTTTTGACCCTTGTACCCCTTGTTTTCCCCAATCTCATCCTTAGCCTTTAAATACTCATCTCCTAGCTCATTGGGAAGGTTAGCAAAGTATTTGATAGATACTAGAGAGCTTTGCTCCTTGCATCACCTCCTCTTGGAGATCAAGCCCCCACCATGGGGAAGAATCCTTGTGGATTATTGAAAGCACAAGTGCTCCCTGGTTGATTTTGGTAATTAATGTCAACATATCTCTTGTTGGACTAATATGTCATCTAGTATATTTCAGAAAGTTCAGCAAAGGCGTGGCATGGACAAGAGGATGTGGAACCCCTTCAAGATGCTAAGGACAGAAGATTGGCAAAAGCTCAAGACTCTTCATTTCTATTTCAGTGATCCAAGATCACATTGAGTCCATAGGAAAGCCAATACTATTAAGAGGGGATGAGGTGTTGCTTAATGGTCTACTTGCTCAAAGTGCTTAGTGATATGCTCCAAAGCCCTCAACCAATTTCTCAATTCCAAATATGTCCAAAACCTAAAGTCAAAGTCGGCCCCACCGATTTGATTCATCCGACGCCACCGAGTTCACTTGACATAGCCATAGCCAGAAACCCTAATCAGTTCGGTCTCACCGATGGGATCTCGGTCTCACCGAGATGGGCTTGCAAACTCTCTGTTGCCTATTGCAACTATTTCGGTCTCACCAAAATAGGCAGTCGGCCCCACCGAGTTTGCTTGACCAACTCTCTGTTTGCTTATTACTAAAATCGGTCTCACCGAGTTTGTGTAATCGGTCAAACCGAGATGAGGTTTTACCCTAACCCGTGCACATCGGTCCCACTGAGTTGATCATGTCGGTCCCACCGAAAAGCCTAACATTCACATTTTGAACTTTACCGGTCTCACCGAGTTCATATATTCGGTCTGACCGAGTTGGCTCAATTGTGTGTAACGGTTAGATTTTGTGTGGAGGCTATATATACCCCTCCACCCTCCTCTCCATTAGAGAGAGAGCCATCAGAACGTGCCTACACTTCCACTACTTATTTTCTGAGAGAAAACCACCTACTCATGTGTTGAGACCAAGACATTCCAATCCAACCACAAGAATCTTGATCTCTAGCCTTCCCCAAGTTGCTTTTCACTCAAATCATCTTTCCACGGGGGGGGGGGGGGGGGGGGGGGGGGGGGGGGGGGGGGGGGGGGGGGGGGGGGGGGGGGGGGGGGGGGGGGGGGGGGGGGGGGGGGGGGGGGGGGGGGGGGGGGGGGGGGGGGGGGGGGGGGGGGGGGGGGGGGGGGGGGGGGGGGGGGGGGGGGGGGGGGGGGGGGGGGGGGGGGGGGGGGGGGGGGGGGGGGGGGGGGGGGGGGGGGGGGGGGGGGGGGGGGGGGGGGGGGGGGGGGGGGGGGGGGGGGGGGGGGGGGGGGGGGGGGGGGGGGGGGGGGGGGGGGGGGGGGGGGGGGGGGGGGGGGGGGGGGGGGGGGGGGGGGGGGGGGGGGGGGGGGGGGGGGGGGGGGGGGGGGGGGGGGGGGGGGGGGGGGGGGGGGGGGGGGGGGGGGGGGGGGGGGGGGGGGGGGGGGGGGGGGGGGGGGGGGGGGGGGGGGGGGGGGGGGGGGGGGGGGGGGGGGGGGGGGGGGGGGGGGGGGGGGGGGGGGGGGGGGGGGGGGGGGGGGGGGGGGGGGGGGGGGGGGGGGGGGGGGGGGGGGGGGGGGGGGGGGGGGGGGGGGGGGGGGGGGGGGGGGGGGGGGGGGGGGGGGGGGGGGGGGGGGGGGGGGGGGGGGGGGGGGGGGGGGGGGGGGGGGGGGGGGAAACGGTACTTTTGCTTGTTGAGGGTCTAATCATCCCCCCTATAGACACCTCTTCTCGATCCTTTCAATTGGTATCAGAGCATTGGTCTCCATTGCTTTTGTTTAATCACCATTGGAGGAAGATAGACGAGTCTACGATGGGGAGTTTTAGACATAGAGTGCCTATGTTTGATGGAGAGTTCTTTAATGCTTGGAAAAATGAGATGCTTGAGATTTTCAATGAATATCACTTGAACAAGTACATTACTAGCCCTTGTGCGCCTCTTATTGATCCCTTGCATCCTACCCCCGATGAGTCTCTTGACATGATCCACAATCTTAGAACTATCAATCTTATCATTAGAGGATTGCCTAGAAATTTGATTGTATGCTTGCCTACTCTTGAATGTGCTTACACCATATGGAGATTTCTTGAGGAACGGTTTCCAAACTATTCCTTGAAAAATCTAGATGAGATTCTTCAAAAGTCCATAGCTTTTCATAAAATGAAACCTAGTGATCCTAAATTTGATGATTGTCTATTTGAGCTTCGTGACCTTATGCGTGCCAAAGGAGATGTTGGAGTCATTAGTAGCATTATCTCTCAAGTCATTAGAATTCATAAATATGAACATTGCCATGGTCATTCATCTAATGAATCACTCTCTCTAGGTGATGATCAATCACAAGATGATGTTGAACATGGATACTATGATGAGGATGATGATAGTGACTTTGATCTCGATGAGTCTATGAGACACTTTGGTCTTATGGCTAACCTTCGTGGCTACATGGCTGGAGGAAAGGAATGGGTTCTTGATAGTGGATGTACCGATCACATGTCCGGAGACAAGGATATGTTTCGTGAGCTTGCTGAAAACAACGGCCCTCGAAAGTATGTCACTTTTGGTGATAACTCAAAGGGTAAGGTGGTTGGCCTTGGTAAGGTGGCCATCTCACATGACAGCTCCATCCAAAATGTTATGCTCGTTGAATCTCTTGGCTATAATTTACTTTTCGTATCTAGACTAGCTGACTTTGGTTTCAATGTCCTATTTACTGAAGTAGATTGCCAAGTGTTTCGAAGAGATAATCATAATATGGTCTTTACTGGTATACGTAGAGGTGATCTATACATTGTTGATTTCACTAAAAAGGCTCAACCTAGAACTTGCTTAATTGCTAAATCTTCTAAAGGTTGGTTGTGGCATAGAAGGTTAGGCCACGTGGGCATGCGAAATCTTGATAAGCTTATTAAAGGTGATCATATCCTTGGAGTTAAAGACGTTATATTTGACAAGGATAGACTTTGCAGTGCTTGTCAGGCAGGAAAACAGGTTGGAGGAAGCCACCGCGTGAAAAACATCATGACCACAAGAAGACCGCTCGAGCTACTTCATATGGATCTTTTTGGTCCCAATGCCTATAAAAGTCTCGGTGGTAATTCGTTCGGTTTAGTCATTGTCGATGACTTTTCAAGATTTACATGGGTGTTCTTTCTTGATGATAAATCACATGTTCAAAAGATCTTCAAGAACTTCGCTAGGAAAGCCCAAAATCAATTTGAAGTGAAGATCAAGAAGGTTCGCAGCGACAACGGAACGGAGTTCAAGAACGCCAATGTGGACACCTTTCTTGACGAAGAAGGGATTTCACATGAGTTCTCGGCTACGTACACACCTCAACAAAATGGAGTTATTGAGAGGAAGAACTGGACTCTTATTGAGATGGCGAGAACGATGCTTGATGAATACAAGACGCCAAAACACTTTTGGGCGGAAGCGGTTGAGACAGCTTGTCATGCAATAAATCGTCTATATCTTCACAAGCTACTCGGCAAGACGGCATACGAGCTTCTCACCGGTAACAACCCCAAGTTGGATACTTTCGAGTATTCGGCTCAAAGTGCTTTATTCTTGATAAGCATCGTCGTTCGAAATTTGCTCCTAAATCTCATGAAGGTTTCCTACTCGGTTATGGCTCAAACTCTCACACTTACCATGTCTACAACAATTTCACCCGAAAGGTTGAAGAGACAGTAGATGTGAAGTTTGATGAATCTAACGGCTCGCAAGTAGAGCAATTGCCAATTGATGTAGGAGACAAAGACCCTTCGGAAGCAATCCAAGACTTGTCTATTGGCAAGATTCGCCCAACGGAGGTGAAGGAGAGTACCTCGTCCGTTCAAGTGGAAGCCTCTACCTCACGAGAAGGTGAACCATGAGTTAACTCGGAGGAATCCACAAGTGGGACACGCCAAGATGAAGAAAATGAGGAAGTACACCAAGATGAACCTCATTAACCTCCTTCTCCACCTCCACAAGAGAACAACAACACCAACAATGAAGAAGGCCAAGAGGAAGAACAAGATGATGAAGAAGATGTTCCACCCCGACCCAAACAAAAGCTCTCACGAGTTAGAGCAAGAGTTTCAAGAGATCATCCCGTCGAACAAATCTTTGATGATATCCAAACCGGGAGAATCACTCGCTCTAAAACTCATTTTGCTAATTTCTGTGAACATTATTCATTCATCTCTAGTATTGTACCTATGAAGGTTGAAGAAGCGCTTGATGATCCAGATTGGGTGAACGCCATGCACGAAGAGCTACACAATTTCGAGAGGAATCAAGTGTGGACATTGGTAGAAAAGCCGGACACCAACCAAAATGTCATTGGAACCAAATGGGTATTTCGGAATAAGCAAGATGAAGATGGACAAGTTGTATGCAACAAGGCTCATCTCGTCGTCCAAGGCTACACTCAAGTCGAAGGTATGGACTATGGTGAGACATATGCCCCCGTTGCTAGACTTGAGTCCATACGCATCTTACTTGCTTATGCCAATCACCATGACATTACTTTGTATCAAATGGACATTAAAAGTGCTTTTCTAAATGGTGAAATTGAGGAGGAAGTTTATGTTAAACAACCTCCCGGCTTTGTTAATCCTAAGAAACTCGATCATGTTTACAAACTTCACAAAGCTCTTTATGGTCTTAAACAAGCTCCTAGAGCGTGGTATAAATGCTTGACTAAGTTTCTTATTGAAAAAGGCTTTGAGATTGGAAAAATTGATTCTACACTTTTTACTAAAAGGGTTAATGGTGAATTATTTGTGCCAAATTTATGTGGATGATATCATATTTGGTTTGACTAACCCTCATTTTAGTGAAAAGTTTGGAAGGCTAATGTCGGAGAAGTTTGAGATGTCTATGATGAGTGAACTCAAGTGCTTTCTTGGTTTGCAAATCAAGCAAACTAAGGAGGGTACCTTTGTTTCCCAAACAAAGTATATCAAGGACTTCTTCAAGAAGTTCAACATGCAAGAAAGCAAAGGTATGAAAACACCCATGCCTACTAGTGGACATCTTGACTTGACAAAGGATGGCAAACCGGTTGATCAAAAGATTTATCGCTCTATGATTGGTTCATTGTTATATCTATGTGCCTCCCGTCCCGATATTTTGCTAAGTGTGTGCATGTGTGCACGATATCAAGCGGCCCCTAAGGAATGTCATCTTAAGGCTGTGAAAAGGATAGTGAGATACTTAATTCATACACCAAACTTTGGCATTTGGTATCCTAAGAGGTCTTCTTTTGATCTTGTTGGCTACTCCGATTCGGACTATGCCGGTGATAAGGTTGATAGAAAGTCCAATTCGGGTACTTGTCAATTTCTTGGTAGATCTCTTGTGTCTTGGTCCTCCAAGAAACAAAACTCGGTATCCTTATCCACCGCCGAAGCGGAATACATTGCCGCCGGTTCATGTTGTGCTCAATTACTTTGGATGACCCAAACTCTCAAAGATTATGGGATATATATGAAACAAGTTCCATTACTTTGGGATAATGAAAGTGTTATTAAGATTGCTCACAATCCCGTGCAACATTCTCGAACTAAGCATATTGAAGTTTGTCATCATTTCATTCGAGATCATGTTGCTAAAGGAGACATCGATCTTAAGCATGTTCGTACCGATAAGCAATTGGCGGATATATTCACCAAACCGCTTGATGAGAAAGTATTTTGCCATTTTAGAGGTGAATTGAACATCATTGATGCCTCAAACTTGGAGTAGAAACTCCATTTGGATACATGCAAGGCATGAGCCTTTGACTAATCCTTGATATTTCTCTTATGATGATGATCATTTGTCTTGGATCTATACTTGTATCCTTGCATGTTATCTAACCCTTGTAGGTACTTGGATAAGCCCAAATCTATGAGATTGCAACTCACTCACATCTTGAGCAATCTCTACGTCACCAAGTCTCTACAATATGGTGATTGAAGACAAGGAAGCATGAATCCTTTCAACATATCCTTTGACAATTTTATCATATCAAATTTCATTTGGTATCAAATTTCATGATTGTCATTTTGGATACACAAGTGCTCTTCCTTGCAAAACTGACCCATGTAGGTAGATGAACTCAAACTACAAGTGGTGCTCCCAACTCTTAATGAGCTACATCAACCTTGAGCATCCAACACAAGTTCGACTACATGATCAAGATCAACACCACCACCCAAGGTATGTTATTCCATCTTAGAGGAGCTTTACCCTAAGTCATGGGTCAAAGCATCTCAACAAGATGTGAATACATCAAAATGCTTAAACGAAAAATGGTAACCCCATTTTGAGCTTAAAACGATGAGTATGACCTACGATCAAGTGTTCTCACTTGACTCCTCAGTCAGTATACTCTAATATAGGTGACTTTGTCGCCGACCCCTTCTAGATGAAGTTCTCTAGTGCTTCTTTGTGTTCTTGCATTTGTTTCTTGCTTGCTTGTTCCCCTTTCAAAAAAAAACTTCATCTAGATTTCTTTTCTTTTCTATGTTACCTTCTGCATTCTCTGCATCTAATTCATTGCAAATCCTTCAGTTTATTCCTTGCAAATTCTTGTGAGATCTTATTTGCCAATTGAGCTGAGATGACAAAATTTTCCTCTGTATTGAACTCAGCCTCACCGATCTCTGCCTATCGGCTAGACCGAACTGCAATGATACATTGTAGAATGTTCATCGGTACAACCGACAATGACAAACCCGGTCTGACCGATATGCAACATCAATGACATCTCCAACTCGGTGTCACCGATGAAAATGAATCGGTGTTACCGATTTCACTACTGAGAAAACATTTTAACATTATAATTTTCTTTTCTTCTCCAGCTCCACTCGATGATTCTATTCCTCTACTGGCATCTTAAATTACATGCTGCTTTGTAATGTGACTCAAGGACCAAACCTATTTGACTCATGCTCCAGAAGATCCTTCTTGGAAATTGATGTCAAAGGGGGAGAGAGAGCACATCAAAGCTTATCACATAAGAGATAAAGCACATCTAAGCTTCTCCAGATGCTTATTATCCATAGAGGAGAGAAGTCACATGTCTTTAAGAGGGGAAAGACATGCTAGTAGATGTTATGTTTGCTTTGTTCTGATTTTCTTTTACCCTACCTTCTCCCATTATCCAATATCAGATTCAGGGGGAGAAAGAGTTCATATCTAAGGGAAGAAAATCTTTGAAATTCATTGCATATCTTTATTCTTTGGGGACATGTCTATATCCAAATAGAGTACTAAGTGCTCACTCACTACATGTCATCCCAGTCTTGGTACTCTTGTGGTTCTTCTCAAATTGCTCTGTTTAATAGGTGTTCTTGTGTTATCTAACCCTGTTTTCTCAAGTTCACCTCCTCCAAAGCCAACTCAAGACCACAAGGTAAGTATATGCATCACACTCATGTGCATAATGATCTCTTGCTGATGTACATACTGTTTGCAAGAAGGACTCATGAACATGAAGGTACATTTCCTGTGTTTACATCATTTGCTCTGATGCATATGGCCAAGATACATGTAACTCATTGCTTGCTCTGACATGCTTATGCATTCACATGCTCTTACATACAATCTTTACATGACTGCATACATGTAGGGGGAGCCTATGCATGTTACATGTCTTTCCAAAGCTTTACTTGTTATTTTTCATATCTTTATCTAAGGCTTTGATGTATGTTGTCATCAATTACCAAAAAGGGGGAGATTGAAAGCACAAGTGCTCCCTGGGTGATTTTGGTAAGTAATGTCAACATATCTCTTGTTGGACTAATATTTTCATCTAGTATATTTCAGAAAGTTCAGCAAAGGCGTGGCATGGACAAGAGGATGTGGAACCCCTTCAAGATGCTAAGGACAGAAGATTGGCAACAGCTCAAGACTCTTCATTTCTATTTCAGTGATCAAAGATCACATTGAGTCCATAGGAAAGCCAATACTATTAAGAGGGGATGAGGTGTTGCTTAATGGTCTACTTGCTCAAAGTGCTTAGTGATATGCCCCAAAGCCCTCAACCACTTTATCAATTCCAAATATGTCCAAAACCTAAAGTCAAACTCGGCCCCACCGATTTGATTCATCCGACGCCACCGAGTTCACTTGACATAGCCATAGCCAGAAACCCTAATCAGTTCGATCTCACCGATGGGATCTCGGTCTCATCGAGATGGGCTTGCAAACTCTCTGTTGCCTGTTGCAACTATTTTGGTCTCACCGAAATAGGCAGTCGGCCCCACCGAGTTTGCTTGACCAACTCTCTGTTTGCTTATTACTAAAATCGGTCTCACCGAGTTTGTGTAATCGGTCAAACCGAGATGAGGTTTTACCCAAACCCTTGCACATCGGTCCCACCGAGTTGATCATGTCGGTCCCACCGAAAAGCCTAACATTCACATTTTGAACTGAATCGGTCTCACCGAGTTCATATATTCGGTCTGACCGAGTTGGCTCAATTGTGTGTAACGGTTAGATTTTGTGTGGAGGCTATATATACCCCTCCACCCTCCTCTCCATTAGAGAGAGAGCCATCAGAACGTGCCTACACTTCCACTACTCATTTTCTGAGAGAGAACCATCTACTCATGTGTTGAGACCAAGACATTCCAATCCAACCACAAGAATCTTGATCGCTAGCCTTCCCCAAGTTGCTTTCCACTCAAATCATCTTTCCACCATAGCCAAATCTGTGAGAGAGAGTTCAGTGTTGGGGAGACTATCATTTGAAGCACAAGAGCAAGGAGTTCATCATCATCACACCATCTATTACCTTTTGGAGAGTGGTGTCTCCTAGATTGGTTAGGTGTCACTTGGGAGCCTCCGTCAAGATTGTGGAGTTGAACCAAGGAGTTTGTAAGGGCAAGGAGATCGCCTACTTCGTGAAGATCTACCCAAGTGAGGCAAGTCCTTCGTGGGCGATGGCCATGGTGGGATAGACAAGGTTGCTTCTTCGTGGACCCTTCGTGGGTGGAGCCCTCCGTGGACTCGCGCAACCGTTACCCTTCGTAGGTTGAAGTCTCCACCAACGTGGATGTACGATAGCACCATCTATCGGAACCACGCCAAAAATCTCCGTGTCTCCAATTGCGTTTGCACACTCCAATCCCACCCCTTTACTTTCTTGTAACTTGCATGCTTTACTTTTCGCTGCTCATACACTCTTGCCATGCTTGCTTGAAATGTATTGTGAATGCTTAAACTTGTGCTAAAACTCCACCTCAACTTGAAGATTTTAAAAACTGCTACTTTTGCTTGTTGAGGGTCTAATCACCCCCCCCCCTCTAGACACCTCTTCTCGATCCTTTCAATTATCAAGGCCTCCTCTTGGAGAAGATCAACATCAAGACCTCATCTCCTAGGAGTGGGAAGAACTTTACCCTAGTGCTATTTTCCTTGAATTGTTCTTGTATGCTTGTGGATCTCATGTATGCTACTCTAGTGGATGTGTTATTTGGGTTTGTTTGAGTGATTTCCCTCTTGTGTTCTTGTGTGTTCATCACTTTTTCCCCCTCCAAGTGTGAAAAGATCCCCTCTAGGGTTTCACCCTACAACATTCTATGTCAACCATCAGGCATTGCCAATAAAATTGCAACTCCATAGTAGTCTAAGAAAACTTAGCCGGTGGCTCACCTTGCAAACACAAAAAACGCCCTTGTAATCAAATGACAACCACTTTTGATGCCAATTGACACTCATCGTTCCTCGGGCTAACAACCAACCCATGTCGATAATACCATCAAAGTGCTTAAGAGGCGGGATCTTGAAACCAATTGTGAATTAAAATCCAGCAGCCGACCAAGTACGCTAGGGAATCTAGTGTGTGCAATACAACTACCCCCCCCCCTAAGCAAGTCACACAGTTTGCAGTTTTATCCAATGGGTGTTGATGAGGTAGCTTACAAGCAAATTGCTGACCAAGAAATGAATTAGAGCTGCCTAAATCAAGTAGCAATGTAGCAGCCTGATCATCAATGATAAAGTGGAGCTAGATGGCCTTATTGGCAGCTCGATCAGCTTGAGCTTCAACAGGTAACAACATAAGATCATCATCACTGTCATCTGAATTAACCGAATCAGAACCACATAATTCCAACATTTCCTGTAAGCCACATCCGTTGTAAGCCCACATCCAAATTACAATGATGACCACAGAACTGACTGGATCAATGTACCTCCAACCACATAATACCTAGAGGAGTCAGCAAGTGGGTGGCAGGACCTAGCCGGGCCTGAAGAAGAAGACGCGCAAGAGGCATCAACGATGGCATGCGTTGCGCCCTGGAGGCCCATGTCTTGAGAGGCAATCCACACCAAGAACCGAGACGCCCCAAACTCAAGCATCGAGGACTCCGCGAACAACTAAGGCAGCACCTTCATGAAGGGAATACCGTCGTGACACCGCCGCCGCTTGTTCTGGTGAACCGAAACAAGGGGTTCCCCCGGCGCTCGAGGAGGGACATGATCAGGACCATGGTAACTCCCCCAAGGAGGTTACGAGGGGACCGAAATCTAAAGCATTGGAGCCAAGACGAGGGAGCAGGTCACCAAGTGAGTCCACCGCTACAGGAAGGAGAGCTATGTCGGTCAACAACGAAGGGAGGTGACACCGGATTTGTGTCAGGGAACTCGTGATCCAACGCCACCAATTGCCAGGTGGTGCAACCACCACCAGAATCCCATGGGGCCACCGCCCTAGCATCCCGACTCTGTCGCCATGCAGGGCGTCTAGGGGCACCGTCGCACCAAAGTCGAAGGAGTCCTCGTGAGAAGGCTTGCTATCATCGTTCGCCGGATGAGCGAAGCTTGTCCGGTTTTCTCCGGCGACGGCGGCGGCCAGGGTTCGCCCAAGCCGCGTCCCTGGAGGCAGCGCGAGCGACGGGTCCAAGTACAATTATGTAAGTGGCTCGATGTATAAAATGGACGCATCTATATTCTTTTGAAAAAATCTGTGCATATATGTGAGATACTTGTCCATATATAATTGATGCACGCATATATAGTTTGTTTTTTTTATTTTAGAGAATAACAAGAGGTCCGACGGTCGACCTCAATGAGAAGCTTCCAAGTTCCAACTCGTAGAGTACACTGCGGTCTGCGGATCAGGTAGCCGGGCTTTGACCCAGCAAAAAGGGCTGGGTTTGGCCTACAACGCAATTAAACCCACCCAGTCGCTGGATTCCAAATTCCCAAGTCCAAACTAGTCTGGTGTCTGTCTCTCTCGCCGTAGACCGCAGGCCCACCGCTGTCGCCACACCCACACCTGCAACGTTTTCGTTGGACGCACCGCCGCGCTGTTCAAGCGACGTACTACACTACTGCTACTCCGGTCGCCGTCTCTCTGCCCCAATCAGACAACCACCCTGTTCAACAACTACCCACCCCACCCCACGGGGGGGGGGGGGGGGGGGGGGGGGGGGGGGGGGGGGGGGGGGGGGGGGGGGGGGGGGGGGGGGGGGGGGGGGGGGGGGGGGGGGGGGGGGGGGGGGGGGGGGGGGGGGGGGGGGGGGGGGGGGGGGGGGGGGGGGGGGGGGGGGGGGGGGGGGGGGGGGGGGGGGGGGGGGGGGGGGGGGGGGGGGGGGGGGGGGGGGGGGGGGGGGGGGGGGGGGGGGGGGGGGGGGGGGGGGGGGGGGGGGGGGGGGGGGGGGGGGGGGGGGGGGGGGGGGGGGGGGGGGGGGGGGGGGGGGGGGGGGGGGGGGGGGGGGGGGGGGGGGGGGGGGGGGGGGGGGGGGGGGGGGGGGGGGGGGGGGGGGGGGGGGGGGGGGGGGGGGGGGGGGGGGGGGGGGGGGGGGGGGGGGGGGGGGGGGGGGGGGGGGGGGGGGGGGGGGGGGGGGGGGGGGGGGGGGGGGGGGGGGGGGGGGGGGGGGGGGGGGGGGGGGGGGGGGGGGGGGGGGGGGGGGGGGGGGGGGGGGGGGGGGGGGGGGGGGGGGGGGGGGGGGGGGGGGGGGGGGGGGGGGGGGGGGGGGGGGGGGGGGGGGGGGGGGGGGGGGGGGGGGGGGGGGGGGGGGGGGGGGGGGGGGGGGGGGGGGGGGGGGGGGGGGGGGGGGGGGGGGGGGGGGGGGGGGGGGGGGGGGGGGGGGGGGGGGGGGGGGGGGGGGGGGGGGGGGGGGGGGGGGGGGGGGGGGGGGGGGGGGGGGGGGGGGGGGGGGGGGGGGGGGGGGGGGGGGGGGGGGGGGGGGGGGGGGGGGGGGGGGGGGGGGGGGGGGGGGGGGGGGGGGGGGGGGGGGGGGGGGGGGGGGGGGGGGGGGGGGGGGGGGGGGGGGGGGGGGGGGGGGGGGGGGGGGGGGGGGGGGGGGGGGGGGGGGGGGGGGGGGGGGGGGGGGGGGGGGGGGGGGGGGGGGGGGGGGGGGGGGGGGGGGGGGGGGGGGGGGGGGGGGGGGGGGGGGGGGGGGGGGGGGGGGGGGGGGGGGGGGGGGGGGGGGGGGGGGGGGGGGGGGGGGGGGGGGGGGGGGGGGGGGGGGGGGGGGGGGGGGGGGGGGGGGGGGGGGGGGGGGGGGGGGGGGGGGGGGGGGGGGGGGGGGGGGGGGGGGGGGGGGGGGGGGGGGGGGGGGGGGGGGGGGGGGGGGGGGGGGGGGGGGGGGGGGGGGGGGGGGGGGGGGGGGGGGGGGGGGGGGGGGGGGGGGGGGGGGGGGGGGGGGGGGGGGGGGGGGGGGGGGGGGGGGGGGGGGGGGGGGGGGGGGGGGGGGGGGGGGGGGGGGGGGGGGGGGGGGGGGGGGGGGGGGGGGGGGGGGGGGGGGGGGGGGGGGGGGGGGGGGGGGGGGGGGGGGGGGGGGGGGGGGGGGGGGGGGGGGGGGGGGGGGGGGGGGGGTGCGCAGCCCACCGTTCTGCTCACCGACCTGCCCCAAAGAGACGACCCCGTTGACATCGTGGTGTTCAGAGTTGGCACACCAGGTGAGAACTGTACTCCCATTTTAGTAGTACTCTGCACGTATGTTCTGCTGTTGGAAGATGGAACTATGCATTTTCTCTTTCGATACAAACGCCACACTGGTCACATGACAAGTCCATGTAACTGAAGAAATTAGGGAGAAACTTGTAAATTAGGATCAAGAATCCAATTGTTCATCTGATATCTTGAGTTTGGTGTATAGGTAGCATCTGATATTTCAAACGCTTGATGCGAAAATACATGGGATTTATAATGTGTTTGCATAATGTTGTGCACTAATTCCTGTATTAACTTTTTTTTGAGTGAATTCCTGTATTAACTTGATGCTAGATAAGTACTCTCTTAAACTATTTGATAAGTTAATTACGCTAGTTTAGAGGGTTGATCACCCGCATTTGTTTTTGAATTTAGTTGGTTTATTGTCGGCCCTTGGTCCTCAATGTAGAATGAATCTACCCGCAACCAATGTTAAGTATTTCAGTTTTCCCATGTTCAATCATCCCGTCTGATACTTTGATATGTGTTGTGTTCGGTCCAAAGCATGTGCTGTCAGTGGCAGCAAATATTCAGTTTAGCTGCTGTCTACTGGAACTGTAGTAGTTTAACGTGTGCTGATAGTCAAAGGTATCTAGCTAGCCAGTGTACATAAACAGACGTAATAAAATGCTGAGTAGCTTATACTTTATGCTGATACAAGCAATCGACGGACTGAAAACACTTACGTATGAAATGACACCCAGTTTTGTTCCTGTACCCTGAGAAAATATGAACTTGCATAATCCTAGTGTATGTTATCAATGTAAAATCTGCTGTTCCTTTCATTCATACTATATGCTCATGTTCTACTTAGACAATCTTAAATGCCAAGCTGTTTCTGAAATAGACTTCTACTTATGTTATCTTCACACATGTCCCATTCTACGAGCGCCCATTGTGTGGTGGTTTTGAGGAAAATAGTGTTATATGATAATGTATCAGTGTTCTTCTTTGCACCACGTCCCGAGCATACGACTTGGATTATCTTGCTTACTGTTTCTGACCTCTGACCTGTATCACTCGGCTCCAGGGCATGACCGACTGCTGTTTCCAGATCTTGATGCTGAATAGAAGAGACGGGTAGGATCAGACAAGAATGAATTCTCCCCCTGGACAGTACTGTCAACGCCTCCACAATTTTACAGCAGAGTGATGGCCTGACAAGGATTAGCAGTTTACCTTCTTATCTCTGAACAGTTCATACAATACAGTGTGTAGGGTTTCCTCTAGAATAGTCACCCAGTTCCGGAAAAGTGCAGGTTATGCGCGCTTCTTTGCCACTTCACATTTGGAACACTAGGAGACGACGCTATTTGTTTGGTGTTTCTGAAACTTCAGAGAAATTAAACAGTGCTTCTGGCTTGTAGGAACAAAATATGTCGAAAGTGCCTATAGTTGATTTTTCCTGGTTATATATCTGTTATGATATCATTCTCACCTGGGAGTTGTTGGTTGCTTTCTTCAGCAGCATCTTTCTCACTTCCAGATTGAGTATTCTGGTACCTTTTGAGAGTAGGAAATCCCATTTAGTAGCGGAAATGTTGCAGGCTGTGTTAGCTTTCAGATTGCTACTCCCTCTGTAAACTAAGGGCATCTACAGTGGTTGATAAGACAATCTTATCGTAAGTCTTGCATTTAATTTAGAGATGACAATAAAAACATGTTTACAATGGGTTGTTTCTTAGCCTTATCTTTAATAACTAGTTATTCCTAAAAACATGGTGAGACATATTGTGCTAAGAGTGTCAAAAATGTTGGAAGCGTCTCAATGCCCATACAGAGCACCCACATGGTTTATATTGATATGATGGCTTGAGTTACAAGGCGTGGTTGTTGGAGATCAACCATAAGAAAGATTACAGGGAGGTTTAGATAGAGATAAGATAGAGACCAAAACAACTAAGTCTATCTCTAGTTACAACCAAAACAGCCAGATGCAATTGGCTCACCTAGCCTGAACCATATATTTAACACCCTCCCATAATCATAACTTCACTAAGTTAAGATTAAGCTTGAATTCTTCAAATGCCCTTGTAGGTAGTGCTTTTGTAAAGCCATCCGCAACTTGATCTTTTGAGGGTACAACCTGTATCTCTAGCTCCTTGCTTGCAACTCTTTCCCTCACAAAATGATAATCAATTTCAATATGCTTGGTCCTTGCATGAAAAACTGGGTTAGCAGACAAGTATGTAGCACCAAGGTTATCACACCAAAGGCAAGGAGTTTGAGTATAATATATTCCAGGTTCCTTTAACATAGACTTGACCCAAATGATTTCTGCCGTTGCATTTGCCAATGCTTTATATTCTGCCTCAGTGCTTGATCTTGAGACTGTGGCTTGTTTCTTTGCACACCATGAGATTAAATAGGTCTAAAGAATACTGCAAATCCACTTGGGGACCGTCTATCATCCAAGCATCCTGCCAAATCAGAGTCAGAAAAAACACTAACAATTGTGGATGATGACTTGTTAATTGTCAAGCCAAGACTTAGAGTACTCTTTACATATCTCGGTATGCGTTTAGCAGCTATCAATTGTGTTGTGGTGGGTGCATGAAGGAACTGACAAACCTTGTTTAGAGCAAAAGAAATATCATGTCTAGTCAGAATCAAATACTGAAGTGCACCTACCGTAGTTCTGTATCTAGTGCCATCCTCTTGATTCAAGAGTTCACCTTCTGCTAGTGACAGTTTTTCCGAACTTGACAATGGTGTTGGTGATGGCTTACAACCCTGCAACCCAACTCTAGTCAAAAGATCAGTTGCATATTTTTCCCGAGACAGATGAAGACAACTTTCTCTATTTTTCCTAACTTCTATACCAAGGAAGAAGTGCAAATCTCCCAAATCCTTAAGAGCAAATTCCGAGTTCAAATCTTTCAACAAAGTTGTCACTACTTCATTTGATGAACTGGTAACAATGATATCATCAACATAAATAAGCACAAAAATGGATGTACGTGACTTATTATAAATGAACAATGATGTATTAGACTTTGAGGGAACAAAACCAAGCGTTTGCAAGTTTGAGCTCAAACGAGAATACCATGACCTAGGAGTTTGTTTCACTCCATAAAGAGATTTATCCAGCCTGCATACATGGAAAGGTTATTTTTATCCTCAAAACCAGGAGGTTGTTTCATGTAAACTTCCTCTTCGAGAACACCATTTTATGAAAATTGCAGATTTTTTGAAAATGCATTTCTTAAAATTCCCCAAACATTTCTAAATTTGCGAACAAAATTTGAAAACATGAACATTTTTTAATTTGTGTTTTTAAATAATATTCGCTCTGCCTGGAAATACTTGTCAGGGAAATAGATGTATTTAGACGTATTTTAGTTCTAGATATATCCATTTCCCCGACAAGTATTTCCGGCCGAAGGGAGTGTTTTTTAATTATATTTTTTGTTTTGAAATTTGGAACATTTTTTGAAAAGAATTGAACAATTCTCAAAATTCTAAACTTTTTTTAAAATTTCTGGAAAAATAAATAAAGAAAATTTTCTGAAATTTTGAAATAATAAAACCACAAACATTTAAACTTCTGAAAAAAAATCAAAAAAGAAAAAAAACTTGAAAAAGAAAAAGAAATAGGAAAGAAAATAGAAACAGAAAAAGGAAAAAAAAAGGAAAATGGACTGGCCCAATCGTGGGCACCGAAGCCCCGACTACTTGATGCAAGGCGCATCAAATAGGTTTTTTCCTCCATTAACCCTAATGCATCTGTTCAGCCGTTGTAATTCCTGACCAATTGATGGCTTCATAAATTCAAAGACGGGATCATTTAAAGCCTTCTGTCAAGAAAAAAGTTTATTAAGCAGGTACACCAAAAGGTGAAGGACACCAGAAGGTCCGATTTGACGTGCTTTGCACCAAAATAGTGGCCCATTCGCACACACAGTGGCCGACTGAGCTGGCCCAGCAGGGTGAGTAATACTATGGCCTGAAAAACAGTGAAAACTCCGCAAAAATTCATGAGCTAAAGGTGTATCAGGCATAGAACATCGTGCTCGCGAGCGTGCACTGCTTATCGCTCGAGTTGATGAGATTCGGGATACTGTGCAGTGCAAAAACACTAAAAGAACTGAATTGGTAGCGGCAAATCCCAAACAATATTTTTTAAAAATAAAAACATGTTTTTAAAAACAAAATGAATAATTTTTTAAAGGAAAACACTTTTCAAATTTGTGAACTTTCTTTAAAATCCTCAAAAAAAAGTTCAATCTATGAATAATTTTTTAAAATGGGAACGTATTTTGTAATTCTGAATAAATTTTGAAACCACGACCATTTTTTGAATTTGTGAACATATTTATAAAATAGTTACATTTTTTGAATCGCCAAACAAAAAAATTGATAACACATTTTTTGAAATTACGAACATAGAAGAATCAAATATTTTTTTTAAACAAGAACAAAATTTAGATTTTTTCTCAAATCCAAACAATTTTTAAATATATTGAACATTTTTTGAAATACAACCGAAAGTCTAATAAAAAACTAGTTTAGGTTCAGAAACCTTCCAGGGTCCAAAAACCAGACTACTCGCACGTAAAAAAACTGGTGAGTGGGCCGGCCCATATATGAGCCATAGTTGTGCCCCATAGTTTGCCACAACGTGTGGCAAATAGGGTTTTCCACGAAATCACTAGTTATATTAAGGCGACCCCTTGCAAATGTCACGCCACCTTCTCAGGTTGTGCGTCACTTGTTGCAATCTGCGTGTTTTTGTTTTTTCATAGATTTATTTATTCAAAACATTTTATCTCATGAACCGTGCGTCTAGATTCCAAAGTGTCTTCACCGCTGGATTTGTCGCGTAGAAATCTTCGAAACCAGAGCCTATGTTAATAGGATTCAATGATTTTTTTCATGAAAAACAAAAATATAAAAATTGGGGGGGGGGGGGGGGGGGGGGGGGGGGGGGGGGGGGGGGGGGGGGGGGGGGGGGGGGGGGGGGGGGGGGGGGGGGGGGGGGGGGGGGGGGGGGGGGGGGGGGGGGGGGGGGGGGGGGGGGGGGGGGGGGGGGGGGGGGGGGGGGGGGGGGGGGGGGGGGGGACACCCATTTCTCATATACTACGATGTGGTAGTATATACTCTATTCTATTATTTTTAGTATGTTCATATGCTATATCTAAGATACTTCAAAGCGAGTTATGTGAAAAAATTGCATATGAGCCCATGTTTTTATCATATTTATGAAATACGTACATATTTGTACGTAAAAAGAAGTATGCTGAAAATATGATACATACTACCTAAAAAATAGTATATATATTACCTAAACATTCTTATATACTACATACTACACGTACATACACTCAGATATGATAGATACTACCTATAACATACGAAACAAAAATGGGAGTAACTACACCCGGTAGTAGGAGAATATATATATGGGAGGGTTGTCATGGGTTAATTTCAACGCTATTGTGGCACAACATATCAAAATGGGGCCACACCAGGAGCTAAAGTTGTTTGCTTATGACCGTGTCTTGAAAACAATTGATCCAATGGGCAATGGTCAGCAACTGGTGATGCACTTGATGAGTGATCAATGGGACTGGGAGGCAAAGAAATCATTTTTGTATGCTGATGTGGTTACATTAGAGATACCTACTGCAAAGAAATCTAGAAAAAAAAGAGCTCCCGCTCCCAAAAAGCCAATTGCCCCAAAAAATCCCAAAAAACCACCAGCTCCTAAAAAGCCAGCTGCCCCCAAAAAGCCAAGTGCTCCTAGAAAACCCAAAAACCCAGCAGCTTCCAAAAAGCCAAGTGCTGCTAGTAAGAAGGCAGCAACAAACACTTCTGTAGAATGCAGTGCTAGCTCATCTATGGTTGTTGATAATTCAAACTTGACAGCTTTTGAGTTGGCACAGACAATGGGGAGTCAGTATAGAGTTTTTCCAGATGATATGGAGTTTTCACCGGATGATGTTGACCACCCAGCCACAATGCAATCTCAAAGTGTTTGTGATGTGGCTGATAGTAGTGAGAGATGTGAGTCATTTGTGCTTACTCAGGAAGAACCACCCATAGATTGGAGCTTGATTGAGATAGCTCCTCCCATATCTGATGACAATATGTGTGATCCTCTTGGTATCAATGATGTCGACATTCCCATAACCGAAGAGAATATGTGCGATATTCTTGGTATCAACGATGAGGCGGTCCCCGAGCCACCAGCTTCTCCACCGAGTGAGGAAGTTTACATGACCGATGAGGAGGATCGTCAGCTTTTCATTGAGGCTGCCATTCCTGTTGATGATAGTTGTAACACCCCTATGTAATAAACACTGTGATCATCTGCTAATAAAGCCAAGTCATCATCATTTGCAAAGCTAGATCATAGTGGTTATTCAAATCAATTCAAATACATCTCTGAAAAATCAACTCAAATTCAAAAGTGCAAAATGAAGTTGCTCAAAACCTGTTGGAAAAATGTTCACCTTATAGCAAATAATCTAAAACTATTTGCTGTTAAGGAACACAACATCACCATCAACTCTAAATGGGCCTAATGCTTTTTTAACAGAGCCAAAACAACACTTAAAATACCCTATTCATTTTTGAATAAATTCAAAAGGTTTCCAAAAATGCCCAAACTTTTTGTGGTAGTGCTGGTATTGCATTGTACTAATGTGAGCAAGTTTCACCTTTTTGCAAACTCATTTGGTAGCTCACAAAAATGCAAAAGCTTGTTGTTGAGATAAAGCAGAAAAGATAAAAGAAAGAGGCACTGTGCACTGGGCCTAAGTGCACAGTGCCCCGAGCCAGCCCACCAGGCCCATCCCTCCTTCTCTCTCACATGCGTGTCACCTCGCCCCTGGTCGCCGCGCGCCGCGCCGGCGAGGCGTCGCAGCGCGACGGCCACCGACGCCCCACCGACGAGGGGATAAGGCCGAAGCCCCCATCCATTCCCCCTAGCCTCCCCATCCATTCATCTCCCTCTCCGTCGCTCTCTCCCTCGCTCTCTGAGCTCGCTCGAGCGAGGCCATGGCTGCGCCGCCGTCGACCGCATAGCCACAGGGCTCCCCGCGTCCAACCACCGTGCCCCCGAGACGCGCCATCGTCCTCCTCGTCGACTGGTGGTTTCAGCTGGAGCTCGGAGGCGCTGCAGCACCGGATCCCCTTCGTCCCCATCTCCGACTGCCGCCGTTCTTCTTCGTCTCCGACGCTGGTCTCTGCTGCTACTAATCTGCCAAGGGCCACCGTGCGTGCCGCTAGGTGAGCTGCCTCCCTCCTCTGCCCTCTAGCTCCCCTAGTTCGCGCCGTAGCTAGCTCACCGTAGTGCCCGAGCTCTCGTCGCCGCTGTACACCTCGCCGCCGTGGCCACAGCCACCGTCACGCTCGCGCGAGCCCACGATCGAGTTCCTGGTGCTCCCAGGAGCCCAATCAGCATGCGCACAAGCCTCCCCGTGCCCCCTAACATCGTATCCATCGAGGTCCCGTACGCGCTGCCGCCATAGCTCGTCTCCGGCCACGTTTCCGGCGACCATTTGGTCCGGCACCACCACCAAACGACGCGGCACACTTCGGTTGTTCGAACGCGAGTAGCCGCGCGCGAAACGATCCCCTGTGGAGCGATTCCGACGCGCTCTGGCGACGCGCCGCCGCGTTTTTGGTCACCGGAGTTATCTCCGGCGCCGACGCCGACGTGGCTCGGTGGGCCCGCCCCTAGGTCGCTGACCAGTGGGCCCTGGGGGCCCCATTGACTGGGTTGACCCAGTCAACGTGCTGACTGGGCAGCCCCCAGCCACTGACATGTGGGCCCCCGTTTATAATTAGTCTAATTAAACCGTTTTAATTAAAAACTAATTAGTTTAGCCTAATTACCCACTGACATCTGGGGCCCACAGCCCTAATTAACCCTGTTAGTTAGTTTAATCCACTGTTAAGCTAACATAGGCTGACATGTGGGTCCCACTGGACCCACATGTCAGGTTTGACCCTGGTCAACCGACGAGTTGACTGCTGACATCATCATTAAGTCATGCTGATGTCATAATTCATTTTCAATAATTCTGTTAATTTAAATAAATCCAGAAAATACTAAAATCTTTGAAAATTCGTAGAAAATAAACCGTAGCTCGGATCGAAAAACTTTGTACATGAAAGTTGATCAGAACGACGAGACAAGTCTGATCGTGCCGTCTGTTTCCATGTCGGGACCCTCTACATAGGAGAACCCGTAACTTTCAGCCTGGTTCCGGTAGATGAATAGTGCATATACACCGGTAAATAAATCCAACTTAAATACTAAAATAACTAAAATGACTTAGCTGCATCTTTAGGCAACCCTGCACTGCATATTAGCATAGCATGCTCTGTGTTGCATATGTATGCCGTGTATTTATCTATTTCTTCCCCCTCTTCTCTCCCGTTAGACCCCGACACCGACGTAGTCCCCGAGATCGACGCAGCTCCGGAGTACGACTACATTGCTGAAGACCAGACCCTTGCCGCAGAGCTTCTAGGCAAGCACCCCCCCTTTTGAGCATACCGATATCGCCTATTCTTCTCTCTCTTATGCTTGCATTAGAAGTTGCTACAGTTACTGTTATCCTATTTCTGCAACATAGCCTGTTTATTGTAACCTGCTGTTGCTACCTACCTGCTTATCCTAAACTGCTTAGTGTAGGCTGGGTAGAAACCCATCAGAGACCCCCTCCTTGTCCCGACTGCCCCGCTGGTTTCTCAGAAGACCCGATCAACGGGATCGAAGACCAGGCCCCGGCACCGCACATCACTTCCCCCTTAGTTGCATGACACCGCAGCGTTACTATCGAGTGCCGAGGGTGATATCTCATAAGCACTTCTGATATTAACTCTGTGGAGTAGTTACTCGGTCGTGGTCATCGAGGGTGATTCCTCCTTCTCCACTCCCGATAACGACGCTGTCGTGCCACACCTCAAGTGTGAACCTCGAGGGTGATTTCCTCTTACGTTCACCTTGATGTTTACATCAGGTGGGAATCCAACAAGGGTGATGCCTCGGATTCCTTCTTGATGTGGTAGCCACACGGATTGCCTTTACTGTACTGTTGATACTGATTACACTGGATAAAGACGGGTCGACCCTGAGGGGTACCCGCGCGAGCATATTTGCGAAGTGATGTGGAGACGGGTTGACCTAGAAGGTGCCCGGGAGATAACTGCGAGGCGTGGCCGGGCATTCCTGGCCCTTGCTGCAAGTCCACGAGACCGGGCAACGGGGTCACATCGATCGTGAGTCTCTGCTCGTTACCGCGCGCTCCTAATCCACTACGATTTGGATATTTGATCCGAGGGGCCTTTGGCCTGATAGCACTAACCATCACGTGGGCATAGTATGGGCGTTCTGCGTTGTATGCATCAGCCGAAGCTTAATAGACGTCAGCGAGGAGCGGCGCGCGCTGGATTGGACTGGTTAAGCTCACGCTTGTATTAAGGGGGCTAGGTCTGCTTTCAGCCGCCTGACGCAATGCGCAGGAGTTCCCGGGGCGATGGCCCAAGACCCTTGGGGGTATAGGTTAGTCCGGCGTGCTGACCTCTCTATTAAGCCTAGGTCGGGTTGCGGCGTATCGTTTGGCCGAGGCCAGGCATGACCCAGTAAAGTGTGTCTGGCCGGAGTTAATCGAGCGTGGTGGGTAAGTTGGTGCACCCCTGCAGGGAAGAAAACATCTATCAATAGCTCGTCCTACGGTAATGGACACTCGGAGTTGTATCCTGATCGATACAACTAGAACCTGACACTTGATATGATAACTGGAAAGTATGGCTCTGGGATTGCTTTCTCGCAGGGAGTCAATGAAGGATCTCTGGGCGAGGTTGATGACACTACTACTACTTTACTTTATGCTAATCTGCACTCTTCTAATGCTGCAAGACCGCTGAAGATGCTGAAGATGCTAGTCTTCGATAGGACTAGGCTCTCCCCTCTATTCTGGTATTTCTGCAGCCCAGTCCACATATACAGCCTTCCTTTGATAATGTTGCATATGTAGTGTAGATCCTTGCTTGCTGAGTACTTCGGATGAGTACTCACGTTTGCTTTGCTTTCTTTTTCCCCCCATATCCGTTTGATGCAACCAGATGACGGAGCCCCTGAGACCGCTGCCCCCGCCGACGACTACCACTACTACCCCGAGGGTGGCTACTTCTACGAGCTTGCCGACGACCAGGAGTAGGATCGGAGGGTCCTAGGCAGGAGGCCTACCCCTTTTGATCGTAGCTTTTATTTTGCCCCGCCTTTCTAAAGGCTTATCTGTTCCTCTGTAATATCTGTACTCAGATATCTGATGCTTTCGCTGACGCTTGTATGCCATCGAGCTATGTATTCGAGCCCTCGAGGCCCTGGCTTGTAATATAAAGCTTGTATGACTTTATTTATGTTTTAGAGTTGTGTTGTGATATCTTCAAGTGAGTCCTTAGGCTTGATCGTGTACATTTGCGTGTATGGTTAGTGCACGATTAAGCCGGGGTCGTCACGGGTTGGTATCAGAGCCGACTGCCTCTAGGAATCCCCCTTTTCAACTCCTTGGCCGAAGTTGAGTCTAGTCGTCTAAAACTGTTTTACTAGCTTGGCTGTGTGGCTTACGGGCCCACGTCACCAATTGGGTGGTATTATGATCTTTTATTCCTCGTCTATACTCTGGACTCCGATCTCTCTTCTATTTGGGTTAAATAAATTTACTAACGCCGACACTTAGGATCTCATAAATCCTGTCCACCCGGAGAGCTGGATATCTGTGTGATTTCCCTGTCATTGATCTGATTAGTCTGATAATCATTTTCCTTTCCATTGTTTTGTTTAACCTTTCTCTCCGAGATCTGTTATACTTCTCAACATCGTATGACATTCCTGAATGTCTTCTATTTTCAGATGGATCGTCTGTTTCCCCCACGCCCTGCGACGCAGCTTGTGCTTCGCACTTGGGCTCGTGATGCCCCTGGGTTTTCAGCTGTCCTGATCGCCCTCCTGACCAGACTGGGCTACCGCTGGTACCCCGAGTACATGGTCTACGAGGTTTACCGCGAGTTCAACCAGGAACAGTACTATGCTGATGTTCGTATCTACGATCAGCAGGATGACTCAGACACTGAGCTGTACCTTCTCCACGGTATCGGCGTGACGATTGAGATGGCAGTCCATGATGCCGCCTACTCTGCTGTCGTGCGGCTCCGAGGAGAGCTCAGCGTTAGCTTGGATGCCTCTGAGTTTCGATACATCCCATATGCCCCTGCTGGAGATACTACTGGATACTACACAGCTATCTGTGCCCCGTACGAGCGTCGTCGTTTCGACCCGCCGTTGGGAAACATAGTAATAATTCAAAATTTTCCTACGTGTCACCAAGATCAATCTAGGAGATGCTAGCAATGAGAGAGAGGGAGTGCATCTTCATCCCGGGGACGTCTCCTCCTTCTTGATCCAGCAAGGGGAAAGGAGAAGTTGAGGGAGAGCTCCGGCAGCACGACAGCGTGGTGGTGGAGCTTGCGGTTCTCCGGCAGGGCTTCGCCAAGCACTACGGAGGAGGAGGAGGTGTTGGAGAGGGGGAAGGGGTGCGCCAGGGAAGGGGTGCGGCTACCCTCCCACCCCCCTCTATTTATAGGGTGAAGGGGAGAGGGGGCCGGCCCCCTTAGATGCATCTAGAGGGGGGGCGGCGGCCAGGAGAGGGTAACTTGCCCCCCAAGCAAGGTGGGAGGCGCCCCCTTCCCTAGGGTTTCCAACCCTAGGCGCCTTGGGCCCTTGGGGGGCACACCAGCCCACTAAGGGGCTGGTCCCCACCCATATTCAGCCCACTAGGCCCTCCAGGGCAGGTGGCCCCACCCGGTAGACCCCCGTATACCTTTCGGTGGTCCCGGTATAATACCGATAACCCCCCGAAACCATTCCGGCGACTGAAACTGGACATCCCATATATAAATCTTCACCTCCGAACCATTCCGGAACTCCTCGTGACGTCCGGGATCTCATCCGGGACTCTGAACAACCTTCGGTAACCACATACTATTCCCATTACAACTCTAGCGTCACCGAACCTTAAGTGTGTAGACCCTACGGGTTCGGGAACCATGCAGACATGACCGAGACATCTCTAAGGCCAATAACCAACAGCGGGATATGGATACCCATGTTGGCTCCCACATGTTCCATGATGATCTCATTGGATGAACCATGATGTCGGGGATTCAATCAATCCCGTATACAATTCCCTTTGTCCATCGGTATGTTACTTGCCCGAGATTCGATCGCCGGTATCCCCATACCTCGTTCAATCTC
This sequence comes from Thinopyrum obtusiflorum, assembly GCA_036873465.1. Classification (NCBI taxonomy): domain Eukaryota; kingdom Viridiplantae; phylum Streptophyta; class Magnoliopsida; order Poales; family Poaceae; genus Thinopyrum; species Thinopyrum obtusiflorum. The sequence goes on from JAAAWM010010058.1 coordinate 32,953, forward strand.
GTTACCGGCAAGTCTCTTTACTCATTCCGTAATGCATGATCCCGTGGCTAACTCCTTAGTCACATTGAGCTCATTATGATGATGCATTACCGAGTGGGCCCAGAGATACCTCTCCGTCATACGGAGTGACAAATCCCAGTCTCGATTCGTGCCAACCCAACAGACACTTTCGGAGATACCTGTAGTGCACCTTTATAGCCACCCAGTTACGTTGTGATGTTTGATACACCCAAAGCATTCCTACGGCATCCGGGAGTTGCACAATCTTATGGTCTAAGGAAATGATACTTGACATTAGAAAAGCTCTAGCAAACGAACTA